>JASDQU011312395.1:12287-24767 GCA_032191745.1 Picea mariana
TTTCTTCCTATCATCTATATTGCATGCATAATCACTATCAGTGTATCCTATCAACTTGAAGTCACTTGACCTTGACTAGAGTATTCCATAGTTTCTTGCTCCACTAACTTGTTTCAAAATTATTTTCCCTTCTTTCCAATGAGAAACTTTTGGAGACTCCATAAACCTTCATATGGGACTAACAACAAACATTATATACGACCTTGTGGTTGTTAAAGACATAATACTACCAACAAGTTGTTTGTATAAAGTTGAATCAACTTTAGATCCTTTATAAACCTTGCCCAGTTTCAAACATGTCACAATAGGTGTTGGGGATACTTTGTTTGCAATTCATCATGTTAAGCCTCTTCAAAATTTCATTAGCATACTTAGATTATAAAATTAATATATACCTTTTTCATTCTGATTTACCTCTATACCAAGAAAGTACTTCACTAAACCCAAATTAGTCATCTCAAATTCCTTTTTCATAGTTGATTTGAACATGTCAATTGATAAATCACCTGTGAATATCAAGTCATCAACATACAAGCAAACAATTATAATCTCACCTTGCTCATTCATCTTGGTGTATAATGTAGGCCGATTGTTGCACCTATTGAAACCATTTTGCAAAAGATAACTATCAATTTTGTTATACCAAGGCCTTGGGGCTTGTTTAAGTCCATCGAGTTCATTCTTCAATTAGTAAACTTTGTTTTCATGGCCCAAAATGTCATACCTAGGTGGATACTCCACATAAAACTCTTCTTCTAAGAAACCATTTAGGAATGTTTATTTCACATCCATTTGATATATTTCCCACTTGTTTTGATCTTCTATTGCTAATATTGTTGATTCGAAATTGATCTTTAAAGACTTGGCTAAGTTTTAAGCATGTGTTCAATTACCAATTAGGAATTAAGGAAAGAAGAAGAACTTAATGAGAGATTATAGAAGCCATCATAAATAAATGCAGATCACAATATAATCACAAAGAACAAAAAACCATAACAACAAAGTTGTTAACGAAGTTTGACAAGATTGGCTACGTCTCCAGGCCTTTGTCTCAGTGGGTGAGGCTTTCTTATTTATCTTCAATGATTCAAAAGTACACCAGAAAAGTGTCAAAATAATTAAAAATTGGTCTGGTTGTGTTCTTCTTGATCTCAAGAATCCAACACAATTGAGGAAACTAAAAAAGGTTGAGCATATCTCTCGAAATTGGCCTCCAAAGTTCTCTTCCTCAATGGCTTCTATCTTCATAAAATCATCATCATTCTGCCAATATGAATCTCCGCATGTTTCTAAGAACCTCTGGTTTATATATATTTTGAGTTGGTATCCTCCTCCCAACTTCCTCCCAAGATCTGGCCTGAAAGCGAGCTTCACATCCTCCAAAAATGGCTAAAATCCTCCAAAATCAGGATCAAAATCACAAACAATCATAACATATAGTTTAAAAATCAAAATTGTAAAAATCTAGGTGTAGCCCCCTTTCTTTGGGCCCCTGGGCATATGGAGCACACCATATGCCCCTAGGCTAGGCATTGGGCCTAGTCCTTATCCCTTGGTCTTCGTTGGTTGGTCATATGCATGGCCATGTGGCTTATGGCTTAACCCTCGCGCCCACCTTCTAGACTAGCTCCTAGTTCTAAGCTCCTAGTCACGGGTTGGGTGCCATGTGCTATGCATTGCCCTCCCCACTAACCAGAGCTATCCCTAAACTGCTAACACATGCAACTTTAAATAACAATTTCATTTTTGTTTGTTTGCAACTTTAAATAACAATGTGGCCAGTGCATTTGGCGTATTCAGTTTCCCATGCCGAGGTTGGGGGTTCGAGCCCGACGAAGTCACAGCCAAATTTTTGGCCTATCCAACATTGGAAAAATTGAGGGTTCCATGTGGTGCCCTCTGATTGGGCCATGTGTCACCTTGTCATTGTCTTTTATAGTACAATCAACACCCAATCAACAACCTAGTCATCATGCACTGTCAATTTCCACGTCACCTACCACATCACTATCGTACAACCATGTGTCGTGCCACATCAACGTCCATACTACCAAGTCACCTTCCCAGTCAACTACCATGTCAGCATTCGTACTTCCCATTCACCCTACCATGTCAGCATCAGTATAACCACTTGTCTTTCATACTACCACATGTCATCCTGTCATTGGTCCATGTCATGTACAAACTGCCACATGTCTATCTGTACACTACCACGTGTCAATTCTACATTGGTCCAACTCAGCCCAAAAATGCCAAAACTAAGTGACACATGTCACCTCCTCATGTTACCATGTGTCCCTGCTAATTTCATCATGAATTCATGTTGACATCACCTATCATACTACTGAAGTCAGTGGTATGACATGTTGACTTTGACCAGTTTGACTTTTTCCCTGTTTGGGAAATCGATCAGAACGCGATAACTTTCACATACATTTTCCATTTGAGGAAAAAATTGTATGGTCGGAATCAATGCAACGATCTCGATGCAATGGCACTAGTTTCATCTAATTCCGGGAACTTTTATTTTTAGACCTTCTTGGATCCATTTTGGATCATGCCTCCCCACTAAGACTTTTTGGTCCTCCAAAAGGGTATTAACCAATCATCAAGTGTGGGATAGGCCACCTCACTTGTCCTTTATCTTTAAACTATGTCTAGTGCACATGTCTCATCATAATCAATTACAAAACAACCATGACAACTGACAACATGTTGTTAGCCACTTGTACTCTTTCACATCTTATTGAAACCACTACCATCAATGTTGAAAACATTAGCAACAATAACATTAGAAATATGACTACAAATGAGATAATATGTTTGAAGTTTTTGCATGACATTATCTTATCTTGAAGCAAAGTATGATTGAAATTCCATTCTATAACCATCTCATGTTCATGCTTAAGATCAATTGCTTTACTTGGCACAATTATAGGTGTGTTGCTTGCATAAGTTTTCTTCCTTAATTGTTCCATTGTTTGTAGAGATTGATTTTCTTTTATGTGATGAGCATGTACAACATATTCATTTCCTTCTTTAGTTAATTGATATTGATTATGTTCCCTGTAGAATATTTCTTTGCTATCATACAAATAAGGGTTTCCTAAGACCATTCCACATTCATTTAGTGGCACTATATCACTGTTATAACCCTAAATTGCTCTACATATGCATACTTGTCCTTTGGCCCTCTTAATTTCATTTTTTTCCAATCCATCACTGATTTTATCTTCTAAAAAACCCATTTTTTTGAAGATGTACACGCCCTGCACCAATACTTCCCGTGTACATACCCCTGCTCCACCACTATAGCCCTCATACATATGAATGATGCACCACTACAACCTGCGTATTCTTGCAAAAGTTGCAAAAAATAAAAAGTTGCAAGTAATTCGTTGATATTATGGGCTATTGGGTAGTTTCCCAACTAATCCACCACCTATATCCTGTCACCCAACCGAATAACCATCCTTTTGTCATATAAAAGGAGGTGTCGGGGTATCATTCCACATATAGACATAAGAACAGTGAAAATATACCCATTTCACATCCCCTCCTTGCCCCAAGTAATTGCATCCCTTTTGCGAGAATTGCCTCAGCATTCCCAATTTTGCCCTTCTTCCTCCATCAGAACCCATTCACTTCCCAAGAAGAGATCAGAAGGTTGAGAGGAGAATCCATATAGAGGTTCACTTGGAGCTTGGTGAAGAGGATCCCACACCAAGTTCGTGGACTAGTAGCTGACTTAGGTTGTAAAAGGTATAATCATTGAGTTATCAATAAAATAAGTACTTTTCCTATCTCAAATCATGGTGTATTGAATTTTTTTAATGGTTTATGTTTTGGCATTCTAACATCTAACCTTAATTTGTATATGAATTACATGCTTGTATTTTTTTGTTTTTTTGTCTTTGAATGCAAGCCAGCCTTGGGAGGAGGTGTGAAGTCATCAAATCTTTCAAGTGCGAGAGGATCATCACCGGATGCAGAGTAGAGGTATAGTTACCCGATCCCTCTCATCTTTTATTTTCTTGTATGATTCTTGGGTATGTTTGGGGTAGTTAGAGAAGTAGTTGAATTTTAGACGGTTGTTGATCTACCTACATTGTAAACCTTGTTGTAGTCATAGGGGGGGTTTTCCTCCTAGCAGAACTGGTGACTATACTGGGGAAGCCTCAAGGGTTTTAGGGGATTTTGGGTTGTCTGATTGGTTTTTCTACCTTTCGAGTTTCTGTTGAGTCTTATGAGTCTTTAAAGGAATTCTAGTCACCTTCAGGTGCCATAACAGTTCTCCCTGCCCTATAAGACTGTTTGTTTTTTGTTTTTTTTAAAGAAGTACAGAGGTGTACGCGCCCTGCTTTCGGTCAGCCTGTAAACCTACACTCTCTTCTCAGTAAAAAGCATGTGTACATAGCAGGTTGTTGAAGCATCAGTAGCATCTCTAGTTCAATATTTTTTTTGAAAAAGAGGTAGCCAACCTCTTTCCTGATTGAGTTTTATACTTCTCATGGTTTCTTCATATAGTTCAGAGTCTCTTTTTTTATATCCATAGCTTGGGTTAGAATTCAATTTACTTGTCTTCTTGATTTTCTTGTGTTTCCTAGCATTTTTAGCTTATTTTTAGCTTGGATTTTAAGAAAAATGAGTTTCCTAGAATGGGGGGGGCATGAATCGTGTATTCATCAGTTTCTTTTAGCATCTTTTGTTACTTCTGCTTTAATTGGAAGAAAATAAAAATAAAACTTAGTTTGTTAGGTCTCTTTCTTTCTTTGCATTTGCTTTGCATTTTGAAAAAGAAAAAGAAATTAGCATAGTGTTGTGTTTTCTTCTTATCTTAAAAGAATTTCAAAAGAAAAATAAGAAAGATAATCCTTCTTTTCCAGCGTTCTTATCAGTTTCATTTTTCACAAGAGTCTTAACAACATTAGTTGCACTACCACACCCTTTTTGAGTAAATCAAGCCATTAAAAAGAACGCTAAATCTAAAATTAACTAGACATTTTATGTTTGTAGGGTCAACCAACTACTTTATGGTTAGGGCCTTCAATTAGGTTGGAGAGGAAACTCTTCACAACCATTAAACAAACATTGGAGTCAGAGCTAGGGAGTGATAAAGTCTAGTGTGTAAAATTTATCCGGGACCCCCTTCTAACACAGGGGCTAAACATGAGGTTGCATGAGGAAAGGAAACAGAGATAACCCCTCCAAATACAGACAAAATGTAGTGGGGAATGCATATTGAGGATTTATCATGGGAGTAATACCAACTACATTTTCCTATGGATCTTCGTGGACCTCAAATTCATTCAATATACTATGTTGTCTTCTGGACCACTTGGTTTCAATACCCTCGGTAGGTTTCAGACTTGTTATCCTTCTTATTGCAGTCCACCTGAATAAAGTATTTTTCAACTCTATGTCATTCTGAGACATGCCTTCTTTCGATGCCATCTCCTCACTTTGAGAAGTCCTTTTTCTTGATCTATTCTCAGGATCCCCTTCTACAAGCTCTCCTTCACCACGACTCAAATTTTCCCTGGTAATCAAGCAAACTCAAAAACTAGTTGTCAACCTGCTCTAATACCACTTGATCCAAAATTTATCTTCAAAGACTTGGCTAATTTTTAAGCATGTGTTCAATTACCAATTAGGAAGTAAGGAAAGAAGAAGAACTTAACGATAGATTATAGCAACCATCATAAAGATATCTATATCAGAATATAAGCACAAAGAACAACAAACCATAACAACAAAGTTGCTAATGAAGTTCGTTGAGTTTGCCTCCGTCTCCAGGCCTTTGTCTTAGTGGGTGAGGCTTTCTTATTTATCTTAAATTATTTAAAAGTACATCATAAAAGTGTTAAAATGATTACAAACTATTCTAGATGTGTTCTTCATGACCTCAAGAATCCAACACAACTGACGGCACTAAAAAAGGTTGAGATAGCTCCCGGAATTGACCTCCAAAGTTCGTTTCCTCAATGGCTTACCTGCATAAAAATGAATTCTAGATTCATAAAATCATCATCATTCTACCAACATGAACCTCCTCATGCTGCTAATAACCATTGGTTGATATATATTTTGAGTTGGTATCCTCCTCCCAACTTCCTCCCAAGCTCAAATCGGGCTCCTGGTCCTCCAAAAAAGGCTAAAAGCCTTCAAAATCAGGCTAAAAATCATAAACAAACATAACATATAGTTTAAAAACCAAAATTGGAAAATTTTGGGTGCAAATGGCGCCTTTCTTTGTGACCCTAGACATATGGAGTGTACCATATTCCCCTAGGCTAGGCATTGACCCTAGTCTTTATCCCTTGGTCTTCGTTGGTTGGTCACATGCATGGCCATGTGGCCTATGGCTTAAATCTCACGCCCACCTTCCAGACTGTCCGCTGGTTCTAAGCTCCTAGTCGTGGGATGGGTTCCATGTTCTATGTGACACGTGTCAATTCTGTATTGGTCCAACTCAACCCGAAAATGCCAAAATTGAGTGACATGTGTCACCTCCTCATGTTGCCACTTGTCCTTGCTGAGGTCATCATGGCATCATGTTGACGTCACCTATCGTACTGCTGACATCATCAGTATGGCTTGTTGACTTTGACCATTTTGACCTTTTGCATGTTTGGGAAATTTATCAAAACACAGTAACTTCCGCATACGATGTCCATTTGCGAAAAGCAATTATATGGCCAGAATCAACACGAAAATAAAGACGCAATGGCATTGTTTTCATTTGATTCTGATAACTTTGATTTTTAGGCCTTCCTAGATCCATTTTGGATCAATTGTTCTCATGGTGTTTAAACAGGCTATGGGTGCAAATGTATCATTATAATCTACCCGAGGTTGTTGTGAATAGCCTTTTGCTACAAGCCTACAAGTCTTGCCTTATACTTTTGCACCTCACCATTTGCATTAAATTTTGTCTTGTAAACCCACTTCACTCCTATCACTTATTTTCCTTGTGGAAGACTCACTAATTCCATTTTTTTATTCTTTTTTATAACATCTATTTCTTCATCCATTGCATTTAGCCATTTTTCTTCCTTAATTTCTTCTTCAAAATGAATTGGATAATCTATATGTGAATATAAGTAAAAAAGAGAAATCAGACCTGCATTATTTTCACCTTCATTTTTCTCATAAATGTCTCTTAAACTTTTGATTTTTGTGTCTTTAAGCTTGTTAGCGTGGGGTTTGACATATCAGATGAACTTGTAGAATTTGTACTTGATGGTCAAGCACCAAGAGTACCAATTTGAGATGGTGTTTGTTGCATATTTGACAAAGTATTTTCTTGAGTGTGTGGAGTTGTTCTTACCCTTGATGAAGGTTTTATTTTACCACTTGGTTGAGATTGAATGGGTGTGGAAGGAGTTACACTTGAAGGTGTACCTACTGGTTTAAAATCTTATTTTTATTCTTGTGGTATGTTGGCTGCAATATTGATTGTTTTATCCAAACTTCCACCCCATGCTTCATCTTCTATGAACTACACATCTTTGTTGATTATGACTTTTTTGGTTATTGGATTGTACAATTTGTATGCCTTCGATTCAACACTATATCCCACAAATATTCATTTTTATCCTTTTTTATCTAATTTTATTCTCAATTCATCTAGGGCATGTGCATATGCTACACATCCAAATACTCTCATGTGAAAAACATTATGTTTTTTTTCCACTCCATGCTTCTTCTAGAGTCATATTAATGACACTTTTAGTGGGACATCTATTCATAATATATGTTGCACATGCTACAACTTCAACCCAATATTCCTTTCCATTTCCATTAGTGTTCTATTTTTTCTTTCATCTACTCCATTTTGTTGAGGGGTGTACCTTGTGCTGAATTGTTTGTGTATTCCACGGTCTTTGAAAACATTTTTTAAGTCATTTGAAATTTATCCACCACCCCTATAAAACATAGAAKCTTCTTCAAAAGATTCTATGTCATATGATTTARATTCTATGTCATATGGATAAAATTATGTGGTGCRTTGTTTGTTTTTGAAAAAGATTATATASCCCTTTTTTGTTAGAATATCGATGTTTCATTTTCCCATAACTAAAACTTTGTTATAATTCCCCAATGTAATATCTAATTTTACACTTTCATCCAAACTAGTAAACATTTTTAGATTCTATGTCATATGATTTCTTTATTTTCCAAGGGAATAACTCCTGGGGAAACCCACCAGGTACTTCCCTTCATTTCGAGGATGGTACCCAAGATAAGCCATATTTTGTAGAAAGTCAAGGATTTTGCAATAGCGTGCTCATTTAATAGCCAAACATTGTAATACCCCTATTTCTCCATTTTTTAATTAATCATGATTGATGATTTCCATGCCATGGCATACAAACAATGTAAATGTATTAATTGTTTAATTAAAAATGCCAAGAGTTGAATGTGGGGTAAATACTTAAAAGTATTGGCCATGATACCACTAGAGGAATGAGCGGAGGTTATTTTAAGCTAAAGGACCCTACGCCCCCTTATTGAATAATCAATTTGGAAGTTTTCAAATTATTTCCCTCAATGTCGATTTCAAGGAAAATCAGTTAATGAGGGAGGTTGGTAGTTGAACAACCAACCATTCCAATGAATGGAAGTATGGAGAGATGCCAAAGGGGACATGAAGTTGTCAGCTAGAGGACAACCTGAAAGATCACCATAGGTCCCCATAATTGATCCATGAGTTTCCTTCTAATGGAAGAAACATAAGGATAGGTCAAAAACCTTCCCAAGATATGTGTGCAAGAGAAGAACATGAGGGAAGAAAACAAGACAGAGAGGATAGGAAGAAAGGTGAGAGAGCTTGAGAATAGAAGAGCTCTAATTTTTTGGGTTTGAGGAAAAGACCTATGGAAAAGGAAATTTTGTGAGAAAGAGAAGCAGGAGAAGATATTGAAGGCAAAGTTGTGTAGGCTAGTCCAGGAATCCAAGATCCCAACATGAGTCGATAAAGTTGTGAGATTGATGTCGGGGGGGCATATCATAAACCTCGAAGAGGATTGGGATAGGTGGGTGAGGAATAATATACCTATAGTGGTGTGAAGGAGAGTGACCTTCATATTTTACTGAGAACTTGAGAGAGCATCTTTACTGGTATCATGGCCTGGAACAGGGGTGCCCTGCTGTTGAAGTGACTGAGAAAGAAAATCCTATGGTTGGGTGGAAACACAAACACCCACAATCAGTTGGATTGTTAACTGCTTTACAAAACATATAAGTAATTATATTCTTTGTATGTAGAGTAAAATGAATGGTTGTTGCTTGTAATTTCTCTTAAATGTGCATTCTTGTAAATGAACTAAATGATCGTAACTTGTGAGTGAATTCATGGATAGTTAAAACCTGTGTAAAAGGAATTAATCCTTGTATCAATGGTAAGTCTCCATGTTTGGATATAAGAAACCTGTAACTTACTTTGGAAATAAAAGTTTTCCACATTGATTGAATGGAGATAATTTCATGTCTAAGGGCATAAATATGTAAGTAGACTAAAAGGTTGCATATCTATGCTACCCCATGTGTGTAGTGATAGAGACAGTTGTAATGGGTACCTATAAGAAGGTACACAACCTATAGGAAAGAATTTCATATGATAATACCTGAAGGGAATGAGGCATTGTACCCGTCCTTAAATTCAATAATGAATTAAATGTAAAACCTACATAGAGGAGGCCAAAGAAGGCCGCCAAACTCAAGATATTTCCTTGGTTCAAAGAAAACAAGGTCGACAGGATTCTAGGATTTTGTTAGAGGCATAAGAGCCCAAGGAAGTTGATCTAATGAACTAGTAAGGTGATGCATCACAAGGCTACGGGACTTCTACAACAAGAAGCTTAAATTAAGCCTTCAATTTTTCCCTATTTAAATCAACGAAACTCAACAACCATTGGATTTGGAGATGGATGTAACCTCCATCATTGATCTATATCACAAGTTTATCCTTAGATCTTTGGATATCAGTGAATTTACCTATAAGGTTACATTAGGAATTCCCAACATGTTGATGCCGAGAGAAAGGTTTCATCTCTTGGTTCCAACCTTACCACTCTCATGGGTAATTTTTGAAGCTCATCATAAGAGAGTCATTACTCATAGTCGTTGGATTGGCAATCGAAAAATGTTCACCGCTGATCTCTTATGTAATATCAGGAGAGAGTTGACACTAGAGTCACAGAGATGACACTTTTCATCATCTGAGTTGCAAAGGAATAACTACCGATGGATCAAAATATGGGAGAACAATGAATGCTCAATTGTATTGGGTGTTTGGTAGTCAGGTAGTAGGGTTCCAAAACCTAGTTCCATACCCTTATCACATATAAGCATGAGGAGAGGAAAAGAGACACTACTGTGACATGTCATTCCAGGATGAAAAATAGCATGTTCGAAGGATGGTAGGTGTTGGTTTCTTGCTTGTCTAAAGGATGAAGACTGGGCCCCAGTTAGGCTTAATCCTTTGGAATCTAAATCTGAGTCATTGAATCTAGGAAGCCAACAGATCTAAGCCATAAAAATTCTTAAAGGTGAGGAGTCATAATATTGGCTATTAATTTAATTAATTATCTCGTAATCTTGGGAATTAACTTATTTAATTATCTCGTGCTCACTAGACAATGGACCTCGGGGAGTTTTAATTTACATGAGATTGGTACAAAGCCAAGGTCTCAATGTCTGTGGTCACCTAGTGGAAACATATGTCCACCTTAGATTCCACATGAGGGATAGATCTCCACCATTGATATTTGTTTATAAAATTCAATTGGACCTTGGTCCACTAGAGTCACATATATGACACTTTTCATCGTCTAATCCATGGAAAAATTAAACGTGATCCCACAAAGGGATGAGACCATTGGATGGGTGCCTCTAAATGATAGCCGTCAAATCTACCCGCAAAAGAGATATTGGTCGTAGATATTGTAGACAAGGACCAAGAGTTGTAATAATGATATTACCTTAATTAATAATCTCATAATCTTAGGAACCGAAGGTGTTTCAAATTTTACACCACGTCTAGAAAGTCCTAATGTCTAGTGGTTTGATGTCTTGATAAGGCATTGTTCCCGGGGGATAGGTTCCACCCTTTCCCATAAGATACTGTGCGGAGAGAGTGGCATCGGGAAAACATCAGATGATTTCATCCAATAAATGTCTCATGGATAGGTGTCATCACCCTGTTGTTCAAACCCTGGGCCTGATGATGACATGTACAACCATGTCAGTCTGTGTATCACACAGTGGTGGTGCCACGTTTCATGTTGATTTGACATATTTGGGAAGAAATATGGGGGGACGAAATTGGTGTCGTGTGTTGAGTGGTATGAGTGCCATGTGTCATGATAGGTGGAATACATCGATGGGGCCATAGATTAGGACATGTGATTGGTTTTGTATAGGTCCACGTGTCCTAGGTGACATCTCACCTCTGATCAAGAATTTTGGGGCTATGAAAAGATAAAAGGGTTGAGGTCCCAAGGGTTGATGTCTTGAGATGATGTCAGAAGACATAACCAAACTAATGTTTGATGGATAGCTTTCATTGTCTTGTTGGGTGAGCTCCAAGTATAATTATTACGTGTATAACATGCTAGTCCATGTGGGAGGTCAACATGTCAYRTGGTGATCGTGCCRCGTGTCAAGCCAAATTTGGCATAATGAGAAGGTGGTTAGTGAGGAAAATTAGTGCCACATGCCATGAGGTGACAGTGACAACATGTCATGCCATGGTTAAGACATGTGGCATTATGTGGCATGGTTGTGTGTGCAAGGTACCAGCTCAACATTGTATCGGCTTTTTGGGGTCATGTGAAATGTGAATGGTTGATCTAACGAGGTCTTGATATGTCGATGTCCCAGTGGAAAAGTGTCAAAACCTTGTTAAATCAGGTCTCAGGAGAGTGAGGGGCAAGTGTTGGGCATGTAGAAGGTCGATCCCTAATAAGCCAAGGACCTAGTTGATTTGGTGGTAGATGCCATGCCAGTGTCTACACCTTTTATTAAGGGGCCTCCAAATTTTTATTGGGAGATTTTTTGTATTGCAGTGTTTTTTTAAAACTTTTTTCATTCATCCATAATTTATTTTAAAATAAAAATCGTATAGAGGGTTATCCCAGGTTTTTAGGAGGAGAAGAAAAAATATATATGTATTTATCCCGTGAAATTTGGAGTTGCAAGCTTCCATTCACCTAATTTCCAAAAATATGGGAATTTCTAGTATAATTTCGACCTTCCATTTGATATAGATCAAGGTTTATGATTTAACTCAACCCGATTTCATGGTATAAACAATTGCAATCTTAAATCTTTTGTTAGTCCGATTTCCAAAGAGAAAGGGGATTTATGAGAGCGATTTGGCCCTCCCATTTAGTATAAATCATACGGGATATACCCATATGTGCATTGGTTTCAAGTCAGATCTTTGTGATGAATGTTCTCATCTATAGATATTAT
>JASDQU011312399.1:0-24908 GCA_032191745.1 Picea mariana
AATTTGAGACCTCTAGAGATTTTATCCCTCCAG
Source organism: Picea mariana (assembly GCA_032191745.1). Classification (NCBI taxonomy): domain Eukaryota; kingdom Viridiplantae; phylum Streptophyta; class Pinopsida; order Pinales; family Pinaceae; genus Picea; species Picea mariana. The sequence goes on from JASDQU011312399.1 coordinate 34, forward strand.
GTTCTTTATAGATTTAGAATTAACATGGATTTACGTTGATTATAAAACAATTTATGTTTTGTACTATGTTGATTCTATATTAATCCACCAACAAATTTATATGAATAATTAATTTTATTAATAAAGGAGTAAATTTTTTCTTTTTCTTGGAGGGGAATTTAACCCCTCAAAAACTCTAAGGAGAAATATAACCTTCCTTTGTGGTGTTTTATTCTCATTATCTTTTAATGGTTCCAAATACACATGTTCAAATGTTAAATACTTTTACATTTTCAACATATTTCAGATATGAAATTGCCTACACCAAAACACACATGTTCAAATGTTAAATTTTGTTACATTTTCAACATATTTCACATTTTTTTCCAAGAAGAGAAAATTTTTATATTCCAAAATATAATATACATATTTCAGTCTCATATGAGAGTGTCCCTTTTCAGTTCTTTACATATGTTTGACAAAACATTACTAACAAAAACTTTTCCCTGTTCATAATCATTCATTCCTAATTTCCTTATCCTTCATTCAAACTTTCTATACCAAAATCAAATCATAAAGGACATGTCTCCAATGGATTGTCCATTATAAATTCAAAAGAACGGGCAAGCCTAATATGGCTGGACAATCTCATCTTCTTTCCAATATTTGACCCAATCCCCAAACTCACCTCCTAAAATATGATAATTTATCTTCAAGGACACTACCACTTCTGCCATTACTTGATAAGTGAAAATGAAAGAGACAAAAATATGTTGAGAGTTTTTCGAGTTGAATTTATAGAGAGAATAGTTATTGGGACCTATCCATCCCCACTTAATTCCATTTTCCCAGGTGAGCACTTTGTTTTCCAGGACTAACCAACCAAAGAGTTTCACCTTTGCCAGTAAACTCAAGCCCCAAACAAAGGCCCACCACCATTTATTTCCTCCCTCAAATTCTCATGTTTCTAAAATTTTGTAACCCAAATTTGTTGTATATATACCTATTTTCTCATTCCTTGCCCAGATTAGGGAATATACCTTCCCTTCATCTAGTTGAATACAATTAGAAGACAAAGCATCGATATACGTTATCCATTCTTCCTGAATGTTCTATTCTAGCTTTAGCATTTCAACCGTTTTCCACTCAGTGCATCCAACACAGTCAATTCCTCCAATTCGAGCATCCCATAAATATGTCTTGCGTGTGTTGAGGAAAAGGTATGGAGAACCTTACTCAAGCTTTTTCAGATCTTGCCAAGCTAAGGAAAGGTAGTTGGTAATGTCACCAGGGGTTTGTAGCCAAAGAAAAACAATCACTTAATCCGCAGGTATTAAGTATAAGGGACCAAGGCTAGTTTTTATATTTTATATGTAACTATGCAGAAAATAAATAAACTTAAACAAAAATTACATAAGTGTGTACATAAATTACATGAGTGTGTACATATAAAAGCAAAAAATGAACTAGATCATTAAAATACATATGTGAGACAGAAATCAGAAAACTGATTTTTATATTGATTTCATTCTGAGATACAATACTGGATTCTCTTTACAAACCCCTGTGAGGGTAGGGACCAAAGTCAAATTTAGAAGCGTCTGATGGGAACCATAAAAAAAGTCTCTAAAAACAAAATAAAATTTAAGCTGAAGATCTGGATCAGATTTCCACAAAATGTTGTCACTTGACTCTATAAAATATTCTTTATCAGTTATAAAATTTAATTTATAAACAGAAAAGAACACACAAACTTCTAAAGATAAATCATATACCTTTAAAACAAGCTGCTGAAATATATGATTCAGTTTTGAATCATGATGCCTTCAATAGGAACCTACTATCATGAAGATGGTTAAGCCTTCTAGTAAACTTAGAATGAATGAAAGATGAAAGTATCTCACTAGTATAGAGCAAACCTTGTGGCTGAAGTTCTCCTTCTATTTTTCCTCCTTTGTCTCTTCCTTTCATTGAGATTTTACTCCTTCTCAATAGGCCCATGGTAGTTCAACTACCTTTTTGGTTAAGCTTAACTAGCTTAACTGATTAGTTGAGACAAAATAATAATAATATATTTAAGTAAGGGTCTAATTAAATAATAACTAAATAGGTGGGACCCCTTGTGACTCTTGTTCATTTCTTTCAATAATCATCAAATATGAAATGTAAAACCCCAATCATTTGATTCAAACAATCTCCTTGTAACTCCCGTGCTCATATTTATGACGAAATAATTAAATATCAGCAAAATATAACATGACAATATCCAAAAAATAGCATTACATCCATGATGTCCAAAAAAAATGCCTAAATATATTCTTGTTGTCCAAAACATTGTCAAAGTAAAAATACCATTCTCAATAGAAAATAACATAAATCATAATTAAAAACCATATTTATTGTGAGAGGCATTTGACCTCTTCTCACCAATCTCCCCTTTTCATATTTCAATGGAAGCCTTAGGATGATTGGAACCTTGAGGTTGGACTGTACTCATAATGTGAGAACAATCATCCTTAAGATGAAGACGTGAAGACATAGATTCCGAGGATTCTTTGGATGATTTGGAGGCGGTGGCCACTCTTTTTCCTTTATCTTGTATAGGCTTGGAAACATTGGTTTTTAACCTCTTAGTAGCATGAGATGACTGTGTGGGTGAGATGACATGATCAACTTGGGAAATTGGATTCTTTGGTGGCAACAGAGGGGGTAATGGAAAAGAAGCAGTAGGCCAACCATGGTGATGAACAATAGGATGATGGAAAATCTCTTGCCAGCCATCATTGACAAGCAGTTCTGGTTGCATAGACACATGAGGGGGAACGTGGATACCAGAAAAGTTTTGATGTGGATGGAAGGGCGGTCTCTTAGGTTGGGGATGGAGGATCCCATGGAAAACTAGGTTAAAGAATACAACTTGAAAGAGTTGGTTTAATTCCTATGGATAAACATCAAAATGTATTGATAATTGAAGCCTCCTATGACCCCTCTCCCAATTTCCTCTGCCTCTATTTCCTCTTCCATTACTGCATCTACTAAAGAAGATCATCTTGAAGAAATATTCCAACATGTCATGAAAACATCTTAACAATCCATGCATAAAAATATACATAAATAAAATCAAAAGGTTGGATCTATTATTAACCACATAAACACATGCAATCCATCCATTAATACCTTAAAAATTCATCAATCAATTGCCATTTGAACAGGGAGTGGTAGGGATATTGGGAAGATGAGGGGTTTAAAGTGTGCGAAAAATGGTAGCATGGATGGGACAAGATAACAAAATATTGTTCTAGAAAATGTAGAAGTAACATAAACTGTATCTATATCCAACCTTCAAACACCAGTCATCAACCAAATTTTATATTAATCTATTTTCTTTTCATAAAGAATTTTAAATTCATAATAACAAAACATGGAGTGTTTTAATGTATTTGGGAGGATGCAGGAAACATAGTGAGTGAAAAATGATATAATGAGAGGGAAAAACGATTATTGTTCAATTATATGCGATGATTATCGAAAAAAATCCATTTCCATCAATAAACAATTTCCAAAACTTTTCTTTGTTTAGTAAGTCAAATCCAACACACTGTTGTTTCAAAACAACAGGAAATATCCAAGACTATCCACTGTTTGCTCTTTATTTTTATTCATAGAGTTCTTTTAAAAATATATTGTCCACAGAATCATTCTAACAGCTAAAAAAAGACCACATCAAGCACATGATCGAACAAAACATAAGCTAACCACTCTTCAACATGCAAGGTTGGTATTACCACTTCCAATATTTACTGTGTAACAGACTAGGTTCGAAACCCTTGTGCAACTGGTGCTATTTTATTTTATCATCATGTAGTTTTCAAAATCGACCAAAAACCCCATGGATAATAAACCAACGAACCAAGATTTAGTGCAAATAAACAATTTTCCCACTGTTGGGTCAATTAATCATACATCAAGACCAAAATTTGAACCCCTTAAATTCCATACATTAATTAAAGAATAAAGGTTTGGGCAAAAACATAAGTGAAACCTTCACAAATGGTTTGTTCTCGAAAAAATATTTAACCATCTCTTAACACATATTTTCCACAATCCTCTTCCACAGACCTCTCATGGCAGTCGTAAGGAAAATTTATTCATACATATATAAACAGTTGGCAGACAATTTGAAGGAGATATCAATCTTCCAAAACTGGGTAATAGAACTAAGCAAACAACCATTCTTTTATCTCACAGATAAACCCCCAAATTTTAATGACCAGAGACGAGTGAAACCCAAACACTTGCCATAAAATTTTCCAACAGTTATATCACATAGCAATATTCATTCTAGACATAAAACAATCACATAGTCCAAACATAAAGGAGGTCGAAGACTATCATCAACTTGAAACAATTGAACATTAAGAGGGAAAATCTCCACTTTAAATTCCATTACATAATTGATACCCACATGTATTAAAATTAGTAAAAACACATTTTGTAAGAAAATGAAAAATCCAATCTCATGACTTTATTCAAAGAGGATTTTTTTTCATGAATGGAGAGGTGATAGCTATCATACCTATATGTAGAATGCCAGGGAAAACCACAAACATGACTATTTCTTCCAAGGCCGAGCAAAACGGATGCAACATTAACCAAACAATCAACCATATGTGAACCAAGTGAGGGTGGTGACCTAGAGGTATGGTTAGAGCAACATGCGGTGATTGCAAATTGTATCTTACATTAACTCCATCAACCATAGCCCAATACGAGTGCACCGACACCTCCAATGCATAATCCGCTATAGTTTCCAAACAACAATTCAATACAAAGTCGAGTTTGCCACCTTCCATAATTTTTTTTAGTTTTATGTGCACATTAACAATTGCCACAAGGCTTATCGTACGCCCCACTTTTATTTCTAGGGAAGCATTTCCACCCTTCAAAATTTACCAATGACCATGATAATTACAAGAATTCATAAGTGCAATATGCCATATCCAAATATAGCCCATGCTTGGAGTTTAAATCAACAATCAAAATGTTAGGGACCTAACCTACCTAACCCCTCAAGTGGGTAGAATAATATATTTCCATGTAATAGAGTTCAATATTAATAAGGCCTAGCAATAAGGAGGAATAAGTCAATTGTAAGAAGACCTAATAGAAGCTTCTGCTTCTAGAAGGATCTTCCTCTAGATTGTTCTTTTGGATAGATAGACTTAGTATAAATAAGAGTAGAGGGTATGAGAAGTTTTGTCTTCAAAAATTGTTGTAATAGAGCCGTGCTATGTTGGAGGTTGCCCCCTAGAAGAGGCAACTGAACACTATTTCCTATCATTAAAGGTATGATTATGGTGTTGTGGTTCTGAATAATTTGTTGTTTCGTTGTTATCTCTACAATATTTTTATATTTTTTTTCTATCTCAGTATTATTCTCTACATTATTTCTCTATTTTGCATCATAATAGATATGGTACCTTAGAAGTGGTATCACAACACTTTCCTTGGAAAAAAATTATGGGTTAATTATTTTTCATGGTAGAGATGTATTCTGGCGTCTTAAAGCTACATAGATCTGTTGTTACATGAATAAACCCATGGTTGGGGATTAATACACGCAGGAAATAAAAGAGGTAGTCAAGTGCACATTGGTTGGCCACCCTTGTAATCCATGTTGGTACCCCTTCGAGTGGTAGTGCATCATAAAACACCTGTATATAGATCAAACTAGATCTCATGAATCCCTCCATAGATAAACTAATCGACCACCTGACTGCTATAGTGCCACTGAGAACAACACTCGGGAATATAATCTCTAGTACCTAGGTTGTCGGATAGTATGACTAAGGGAACAATTTATCCTCCTTAGTTGGTTCCATGAGATATTGGGCTGAGTACTATTGTTGGACCCCGAATGTATATTAGAGAGCTATAGCACATGGAAAACCCTTGTTTGTAGAAACCCAGAATACCCTAACCCTTGGGATGGAAAAAAATAAAAAATGACAAGATATATTGTTGCACAACTGTCATTGTTTCATGGAAACCTACACAGGAGATCTAGCTAAAGCATGCACAAACAAATCTTATCAAGAAAAGGAAGAGAGATACACAATCAAGAATGAGAATCAATGCATATTATGATCTAATCAATGAGTGAGTGATCTTGAATCATATAGGAAATGACATCCTATAATTAGGAATGCATGCATAATAGTGATGGTCTAAGATTAGAAAGTCTAAAATAGAAATATTCAGTTAATGCCCATTGAACTAGTGTTACTCCCTCTGAACTAGTGTGTCGAAAATAGAAATTTCTCCAACACCCCCTTGAACATTAGTATGGATTAAAAATGAGTCCCGACTACTAGGATATTTTAGGTACTCCTGTACAATGAAACTAACGAACACTGAATAAAAGTGAGGAAAGAGGGAAAACCACGTGGGAAAAAAATCCCCCCTCAAAAGATAATGTATCAAAAGAAGAAAATGACAGTTGTTAAGCAACTTTGTTTTTCATTGCAAGACGATCTCGCAAAGTATGAAACTTCTGCTCACTGAAAGTCTTCATGAAGATGTAGAAATATTTATGGATTGTTGGAACAGGGGTAGACCCAGGGTTCAACGCTACAAAAATGCACCAACAAAACCCTAACTACCAGCCCTTTCAGCAACACCTGTGAAGTATATGAAGTCTCACCTGAGGTAGAGGCAGGGGTGGTTGCAGGACTCAAGTGTCTGCAACCTTAGCTGGGACATAGATATTTGGTTATAATACTTGATAGATCACTCAACATCATTAGTTCAACATTATTTAACCAATATCTACTTCGCAGATAAAACATAGCATCACAACATTCACCCTGATCTAATGTATTTAAGAACTTAACATAAATAAATGGATCAGATATAGTAGATTCAAGCACTAAGCACATTCACCTATGTCAGATCTAGCATCCAGATTCATCATAAGCACAAATGATAAACATATCTATCTATCTATCTATATCAAGCACTTAGCAAGTAAAGACATAAACACATAAATACACCAACACATCGCACAAAGCAGAATAACACAGTATTTACATGGTTCACCCCCACCCTGGGGCTACGTCCACCAACTCTTCTTCTTTATTAGCTTCAATCAGTCATCTACATGCACATAGCCACAAGAACTCTACTCCGAATAGGACATGATATCTGTGTGCACCTCGATAGATCCTCCTTCCCTGAGCTAGATCTATCACAAAGCCTTTCAGAGGTTGTTACAACCTCTTGCACTTAGCTCTACAAGTTTCTCACAATATGCACAGAGCATCTACAAACCATACTTGCACTTAACACTTAGCTTATCGACCTCTCTACTTATGTCACCTAGATACTTATTTATACTTTACAAACTAGGCCTAAACATGGGTAAAACCATGGGCCAACATCCCATACCTGTTACATAATCCCAAATCCAAAAAAGGACCCAAAAAGGGGTCGAGATCCCGCAATATCTGCTTCGTCTTGCGCTCCATCTTTGACAGGATTTCGAAGTCCCAAAATAGGTCAAAATTGACCAAGGATCTCCCAAAACTTGGTCAAGGGCCAACAGGCCCCCAACACTCACCTGTGACTCATCCCGAGTCACTCTGGTCTGACTAGTTCTACTTCGAACGCCTCAAGCTTGGCTCGAGCTGCTTCAACTTGCTGTTGTGCTATGGCCTCCTGTTTAACGAAATCTTGACTGAATGCATTGTTGATAGGTCCCTCTAGACGCTGTTCAGCTGTAGTGACAACCTACTCTAGCTCTGCTCCTTGGCCTTCTACTTATGTAAACAATTGGTAGGCATTATCTTGTACAGGTTGGAGCCTCTAAGTTATCTCCATAACTATGCTATGAATAGTGTGGATCTGCTGCTGGGTGGTCCACTACTCTTGGGATCACTTCATTATTTCCACAGTTGACAGGGGCTTCAACTGTGCCTGTATATTTTCGGCTTGATACTTCGCCTCTTGGAGCTGCGACTCCAGTGCCTTCAATTCTAGGTTCTTCATGAGTTGTTCATAGGTCTGGGTATTGTTATTAGTGAGTTTCTTACATTCCAGGGTAAGAGGCTTTATCCTTTCAACTGCACTCTGGGCGATTTCTTCTCTTTGGTCTCTTACATATTGTGGGGTCTCAGGTACAGTGTGTAGCTCCAAATCTGCTATGCATTGTTGTAGCTGCTAGATGGCTTCTGCAAGTTGGTTCACCTGCTGTGTAAGTCGGTCTTCTACCTTGATTTCTAAGACTGTCACAGAGCGAAGTGCTTTGTTGAACGCTTCTTTTACTTTGATTTTCTCCACAAGAAACCGTTCCTTTTCTTGATGTAGATGTGATTTTTCTTCATCAAACTTCACTTGGAGAGAAAGCTTTTCCTATTCTATAGAATTACGTTGCTCTACGAGTACTCCTTGTACTTGTTTCAAAGCCTGGGTGGATTTCTCTGTTTCTTCCTGTGCTCATCGAAGGCGAGCTTTGACTGTATCGTCTAGGCGGTGGAGTTGAGCTGGCTCATCTCCCCATTCTGGTTCTCCTGGTGTAGTGGAGACTGCGTGGCTGGATTGTAGGGTCTACTTTACCCATTGGAGTTCAGTCTCAATTTGATCATACATCTCCTCTTGCTTTTCTTCTTGTTTCTCTACTATTTCCAGCGAAGCATCTTGCAGGGATGCTATGAGGAAGTCGAAGTCATCGGAGGTGAGGACAGTATGCATATTGGTCATGGTGGCCTTTGATTTCTTCCGGGAGGAATGTTTTAGAGGTGAATATTTCCTCTTCTTCAGGGGATCAACCTCGTCTCCTTGCTTCTGTTAAAATTCTTTTTCATTCAACTCTTCGCCATCACCTCCTTGCTCTATTGATATGGAAGTAGTTTTCATAGATGCGCTGTTTAATTCTTGGACCTCTTCGATCTTCTTTGTCCTACTAGGTCCAGGTGTATCTCACACTTTTTTTGGGCTATCTATGTCGAATATCTTTGTAGGGTCTGCTGGAACAAGGAGGTCCGCTGACCAGTCTTTAGTGATCTCCTCCAAGTCCTCCTCCGTTAGCTTATCGTAGGATTTAAGCTGTTGCTTGAGTTCGTCGACGCGCACTGTAATGTAAATAAAATGTTGATATGCATTGAACTTCATCAAAGGCCTGAACCAGTGTAGAGTGTTCAGAGTCATGCGAGACTCATACAATATGGCTATCTTTAGCTAATTGTAGTAGGCATGAAAAAAAACATTTGACTACCATTTCTTATTCATATCGCTTGAATACCTGAGTGTACTAAAATTCGCGGCCAGTGGTTCAAATGGCTTGATGTCTAGGAAGGTTGTACCTTCCAGCATCTCCCAGGAAATAAAATATGTAAGGATCAAGAGCCAGCTAAAATGAAATTCATATCCTTGATCATGTTCTTCTCTACAGTCGAGTTCCAACTGGTTCACCAGGTACTTTTCCCAGTTCATCTGAAGGCCTTCTGCACACTTCCCCGCGAGGTCGGCTACAAAAAAGGTGACTTGGGTAGGTTAGTTCTTTCATACTAACTTCCTTGCAATCAACTAACAAGTGAGGCACACTATGCCACTCTGGATAGAAGCTACCTTGTAGCCTCACGTTCCCTTCTCAACATCGCCATAAGTGTCCTTGATCTTCTATGCTAGAGTGTGGTCCATGTATTTTCAAAGGTAAAACTCTTGTGGATTAGGTCCTTGCATACTCAAACCCATGATCCGATTGATCAACGTCATATCAATTGTTATACTGTGGTTTAGCCACAAATAACTGCCATGGTAACAAGATGATAAAATCTTGACACATGCATTCACCTTCTGGAGTCTTCTAAAGTGGGGAATCTTCATGACATTCAGTAGGGTGGACTGCATGAGGTTCATCATCCATGATTGGGGGATTGTCTTCGACTTCTTCCCCTTAGTTCCATTCAGGTACTTATGTGGGGCAAGCATGTTATAGAATTTGCAATATTTGAGGTTGAATTCACTAAACTTCAATGCTGTAATCTTATCTTGGTCTGCTTGAACTGCATGTATCCCCTTCAAGAGGTATGCCATAACCAAGGTGTATTCAAAATCTTTGGGCACGCTGTCTTGATTTACTACACCACTCAGAGGTGGTATGTAGGTGGGTACTATGGTCGGGATCAATTTGGCATTTTCTAGATCATCCCTGTGCTTGGTTCAATTTTCATCTAACAACTGAGATGGTCCGACTCCATGAGCAGTGGATGGAGAGGTTGGTAGTCCTCTCGTCGATGATTTTTGTACACCTTTAGACATCGACATGACTCTTTCAGTCATGATTTTGATCAAAACTTCTTCAACAAATTTCTTTGCAACGCTCAACTTGTCCGACATATATGCTCGGGGTTAACAATCTAAGGTTCAGGGAGTAACTTAGACACAGTAATGGGATAGAGAGCAAGAGCATGATGATCACTGTGAAAAATTAACTTATTCTGTGGGCTCAAACTCTCAGTTGGAAAAAGTGTTCTTGGTGCATGGCACAATGGGATAAATAGGTAACTCGACAATGGATCACTTGCAACGGGTATGAAGCCTTCATTAAATCTGTTATGTCAGTTATGGCATAGTCCCAACGGTCAGATGGTGAGCTGTCTGACCATAAATGTCTTTCTACCCATTCGGAGTGTTTGTCTAATGGTTATAATGTTCACAATGGCTATATTTCTTTGCCATGGCGAAGTGCCATGTGTTGCTGTTATGATATCTTGATGAAGCTCCAATTTTGAAATTTTTCCTTCTGTGAGGTTCCCTTTGGAACCTTATGTAACTTGTTGATGTTATCTCTCTTCTTACTTAGCTTTCTAGCCTTCTTCCCAATGATTTTCATCTCGGTATGCCTTTTTTCGTTCTGATTCTTACCTTCTTTTGGTATAGTTACTTCGTGATGTTGATATTCTTTTCTAATATTCGAGGGTGATCCTTCTTCTTTATCTGGAATAGGTACTTCAATCATCTATGGGTCTTCTAGTGTTCTTGCAACTTCGACATCTGGGTATCTGGTGTTAAATAGCTTCGATCTGTTCTTTTGTTCTTCAATAAAGTGTGCGATTATTCTAGTCATGAATTCTTTTAAGTCTTGCTTCTGCTATTCTAAAACTTCCTCTTCTTCTTGCCTTCTGTCCTGATCTCTTTCAATCCAAGGTTTTCCTAATAGCATGGTAAATGGGGCACTGTTCTCAATAAATTTAATAATCTCAAAATCTTCCTTTGTCGAAGTTCCATTGGAATTCATAGGTATCCAGGTGAACTTTCTACATAGGTTTATCATCTTTCCTTTGAATAGTCATATTCCTCCTAATGAAGGAATCATAGCAGGCCTCCTTATAGCTTCCCAAGTTCTCTCTGTCATGATATTCACCTGTGTTTCCTCATCTAGAACAAAGACAATGTCGAAGTCTCCTATTCTTGCTTCAAGGCATTCTTTTTCTTTTAAGATCTCTAATAATTTGACATGTCGATGGTCATTCAGGGTTTCTTTCATATGTAGCAATACGTTTTTTGATTCTTTCTGGGGTTCTTCCATAATCTTAGTTTCTGGATCTACCTTAGGGTTTTCTTAGTTCATATTCATTTTTTCAACCTTAACAATCATTCTAGGGCAATCCAATACTTAATGGTTCATAAATTTGCAACAAAAAAAAATAGGTCTTCTCCCAGGGCATTCCTTAGCAAGATGTCTTGGTTTTCTACAACTGTAATAGAGGGTTAATCCTCTTTTTCTTTTAAATGATCCCCAGCCTGTCTTGCACTGTGCACTAGGATCATGGTAGCTAACCTGCAAATATTTCTTTCTAGGATCCTGCATACACTTAATAGTCCAAACATTCTTTCTATGCATATGTATACCATATTTTTCACTATTCTTATCAGGTCTACTCATATCAAACCTTCTTTCATCTATTAATACCCTAGTTTTCAAGCTAGGATAGAATCTATCAAACATACCTAGATCCATACTGTTGAAACAAAAATTTCCACTTATCTTACTTCTACAGAGAACAAAGCTTTCAAATCTGTAACTTTTCAATATTCTTACCTTTATCAGAGGACAGATCTTTAAGATCTTACCTCTTTTAAAAAAATTCTCACTTTTAATTTTCTCAAAGAACAAATCTTTCAGATCTTACCTCTTTTCTTCAGATCAGACTTCTTTTCCTTAGCATAGAGCTTGTCAAACTAAGTAGAGTACTGCGCACTACAGAAACAGATCTACGCACAGAGCTTTCACAATTTCAGGTCGGATATTTACACAAAGCTTCTTCTTCCTTAGTTCCTAGCAATCAGAGCTTCAGGTCTCGGCAACAGAACCATTTTTTGGCATAGGGGAAAACCCAGGGTTCAACGCTACAACAACGCACCAACAAAACCCTAACTATCGACCCTTTCGGCAACACTTGCGAAGCAGATGAAGTCTCACCCGAGGTAGAGGTAGGGGTGGTTACAAGACTCAGGTGTCTTCAACCTTAGCTAGGAAAAATATCTATGGTTATAATACTTTATAGGGCACTCAACATCGTTAGTTCATCGTTATTTAACCAATATCTACTTCGCAGATAAAACAGAGCATCACAACATTCACCTTGATCTAATGTCTTTAATCACTTAGCATAAATAAATGGATCAGATATAGCAGATTCAAGCACTAATAACATTCACCTATGTCAGATCTAACATCCAGATTCATCATAATCATAAAGAATAAACAGATCTATCTATCTATGTATATCAAGCACTTAGCAAGTAAATACATAGACACATAAATACACCAACACATCGCACAAAGTAGAATAACACAGTATTTACGTGGTTCACCCCCACCCTGGGGATACATCCACCATCTCTTCTTCTTTATTAGCTTCAATCATTCATCTACATGCACATAGCCACAAGAACCCTACTCCACATAGGACAAGAGATCTACGCGCACCTCGCCAGATCCTCCTTCCCTGAGCTAGGTCTAGCACAAATCCTTTCATAGTCTGTTACAACCACTTGCACTTAGCTCTACAAGTTTCTCACAATATGCATAGAGCATCTACAAACCATACTTTCACATAGCACTTATCTTATCGACCTCTCTACTTATGTCACCTATCTACTTATTTATACTTTACAGACTAGGCCTAAACATGGGTAAACCCATGGGCCGACATCCCATACTCGTTAAATAATCCCAAATCCCAAAAAAGGACCCAAAAAGGGGTCGAGATCCCACAATATCCTCTTCGTCTTGTGCTCTATCTTCGACAGGCTGTTGAAGTCCCAAAATAGGTCAAAATTGATCAAGGATCTCCCAAAACTTGGTCAAGGGCCAACATGGATCTGATGAAGTACTTTGGCAACCTATCTAGCCTTGTCCTTTCTAGTGGAAGTGGAACCAAATACGAAGTCCGATTCTTTAGAAGTGATTCATACTCCTTTTGCATGGATTCTTGTCATAATGGATTTCCCACATCCTTATTGTAGGTATGCGGATCAATAGATTGAACCATATAAAAATGCATGGGCATCACAGGTTCTGAAGCTGAAAGTACATGAGAAAGCTCTTCATGATGAGATTGAGTCCTCCTTGAATCCAATGGATTTACTGCAAAGTTTCCTACTGCTTGAAGTGTGGTCTGTGCCTTATTGGGAATCTGTTGAAGCTTCAACACTGGATTCTTATCTGGCTGTACTGCCTGCTTATTTCCATGTATAGAATTTGAGTGTATGGAATCATCTCTAATGTCTAAAACTGATGGAAGCACAAGAGTATATGCATGTTGCACTGGAGGTGCATGAAAAGTACTCTCCTTATGTCTACGTAGAAACGATGAATCATCGTCAGAAAACTTAGTGAATTTATACAACCTTGACTTGTGATCCACCTCACCAATTGCAATAATGGAATTGTCATGCATGTCAATTGCTGAAACTGAATCTGATTTAAATTCAACCTTTTTACCTTTCTGAGTGATATGATAAACTGAGAGTAGATTCATAGAAATATTTGGAACATGTAAAACATTCTCAAAACTTCCATTGTGGAGTTCCATTCTCCCTTCTCCTGCTACTGCTACGGGATTATCATCCCCCGTGAGAATAGGGGGTGTTGAGCATGGACTCAAAGAAGAGAAAAATTTCCTTTTTGATGCCATATGATGGGATGAACTAGAATCTATAATCCATGAATCAGATGAGGAATTAATTGCAACCAAAGCATGATGTTACCTTTTGTAGGAGCATGATCTTCTTCCTTCTGCTTCTTGATTCCCTCTGGAATGAAGTTTCCAAGGTTGTTCTTCTGAAGTGCCTATGCCATAAGATCGATATGTTTCTTCATGCATGTGGATTATTCATGATTTGGTTTATTGCAGTAAGTGCACTGCTTTCCCTTCTTCTTCTTCTTGGAATCTGAAGAGTCTCTAGAACCTGAAGAATCGTTGAAGGGTTTTTTATATCCCTCCTTCTCGTTCTATTTCTCCTTTTTGTTGTGTTTGGATGATCCTTTTCCATCATGCATGGTGAGTTCATGTGCTTTGGGATCTTTCATGAGGCCCATATGTATGATTTTTTTCTTCTCTTGTGTAAGAGACTCAATGAACCGAGCCAACGTTGGATTTTTCCAATTTGTTCCAAAAATACATCTGCCAAAATGGAAATTGGAGACATATACAACATATTCTGGTCCTAGCTTGGCCAAGATTGTTAGAATAACTTATTTCTCTTGTGTAGACTTGTAAATATCACATTCGCCCAAGCTCAAAATAAAATATTTAAATTTAGTAAAGAAATCCTGTATATTATCAAAACTTTTAGGGTCTAAGTTATTCAACTCTACCTCAAGCATATGACCTTGCATCTCATCCTGCTTTCCAAAGAGTCCTTCCAAGGTGGTCCAGATCTCATTTGGAGTCTTGCATGTGAAAAAATGAAACCATAGATCAGTGGAGATTAACTCAAGTAGTAGTCATGTGGCCTCATTGTTGGCCCTTGACCAAGTTTTGAGGAAACCTTGGTCAAATTTAGCCCACTTTTGGACTTCGACACATTGTTCAAAGAAGGAGCACCTAGGCAGAGTTGAGATCACATATCTCACCTATTTTGAGGGTTAAGTGGACCCAGTAAAGGGTCCTTTAGGGTTTTTGTAACGAGTTTTAGGGGATGTCAGCCCATGGGATTTTCCCATGTTTAGGCCTTATTGTAAGGGCTTGTAAGATATAAATAAAGAAGACTGTATTGTAAAAGAAAGAAGAAAGGGGAAGTGAAGTGAATCTAGTTCTGTGTGAACAGATTTGCTATGTGCAAAGGAATGTATGTAAATTGTTATGATTCTGTAGAGTGTGAAAGTGCTATGATATATGGTTTTGGCTATGTGCATTTGACCTAGCTTTGGAAGGAGGATTTGGTGCTCAGTGCACATATATCCTGTTTGGTGCGAAGCTCGACTCAGTGGCTTAGTTCATAGAAGTGAATGAATGTAAGATTCAAGCACATAATAAAATAGGCGAAGTGGTTGGTGGACGTAGCCCCATCCTAGGGTGAACCACGTATATCTGGTGTCTGATGGTTTTCTTTGTAATATGTTATTTCTGTCTTAAATCTTCTTAGTGCTTTGATTATGATGTGTAATAGATAGATATTTTATTTCTTATGTGCTTTCCTTGTGTTAAGAGTACATGGATGCTATATCTAATCTATAATGCTAAATTTTGAGTGCTCAGGATATATTATTATTCATTGTTACTATGCTAGATCTATCTTAGATTATGTTCTACAATGTTAATAAGGTAAATAAACTAATGCATGTCACTTCCTAAGCATTAACAGGACATTTTGCCAAGTGTTAGTATCACAAATCTATGTCCCATCTTGGTTATAGACACCTGCATCCTGTAACCCCCTCTGCTTCTACCTCGGGTGAGACTACACTTGCTTCGAAGGTGTTTCCGAAAGGGCCAGTATTCAGGGTTTTATTGGTGCGTTGTTAAGCGTTGAACCCTGGGTCTGCCCCTGTGCCAACAAATGGTTTTGTTGCCGAGACCTGAAACTGTGATTGCTAGGAACTGAAGTAAAGAAAAAGAGAAGATATGTGCATAGATCTGTTGCTGAAGTGCGTAGTACTCTACTTGACTTGCAAAGCTTTGTGCCTAGAGAGTAAGATGATCTGAAGAAAATAGGTAAGATCCTAAAAGAAGAAAGCTTTGTGCTTTGGTAAGAGAAAGATAAGTGAAATTTTTTGTTTTGAAATCATGAACCTAAGTATGTTTAATAGATTATGTCCTAGTCTAAACTCTAGGGCATAGTTGAAAGAAAGTGTTTACTTGAGTAAATTTAATGGAAATGAAGAAAGATATGTTATTCCTATGCATAGAAAGAGTTTTTGTAGTAACAAGTGGATGCAGGAACCTAGAAAGAATTTTTGCAGATTGCAGGTCCAACACTATGACCCTAAGGGAAGTGTGCAGTACAGAAAAGGTTGGGGAACAATTAAAAGAAAAAGAGGATTGACACTATGTTATAATTTTAGAAGACTGAGACATCTTGCTAAGTAATGTCCTGAGTTAGTCCCTATTTGTCTTTGTTGTAAGGTTATTGGTCACGAGGTTGAGGATTGTCCAAGCATTATTTCTAAAGTTGAAAGGATGAACATGAGACAAGAAAAATATGAAGAAAGTCAAGAGACCAAGGGCACATTAGAAAATCATAAAGAGAAAAGGTCAGAGGAAGTTCAAACTATGATATTACGGTTGAAGGAAACAATGGATGCTCATAAATATGTCAGTTTACCAGAGATCCTAAAAGCAAAACAACACATAAGTGTGAGAATAAAATACTTTGACATAGACTGTGTCTTGGATGAATAAACACAAGTAAATCTTATGACATAAGAAACTTGAGAAATTTTGGGAAAGCCTATTGTGGTACCTTTGTTAGGAAGGATAGGCTTGTTTAAGGGAAAAATGATAACCTTATGTGGAGGAATTACCAATGTACCTATTATTGTTCATGGAACATCGACTGAAGAGGAATTTGAAGTCATTAAGTTTTTTAGGGATAATGCCCCCTTCCCACTTTTGTTAGGTAAGAATTGGATTGAGAAGGATCAAATCAGAAGGAAAGAAGAGGAAGAAGATACATAAAAGAAAAATCAATAACTAAGGGATTTCATAGCTAGAAAAATAGACCGACTAATAGAAGAACGACATGATAAGTCGAAGCAACAAAATAAAGTAACAACGCAGGAGGAACAAAAAGAAAGAGAATTAGCTATCAAGGCTGAAACAATGCAAGAAGGTTTGAAGGAACTCTCTATTCAGGAAATAAGTATGCCCAACCAGGAAGTGTTAAGAAAAGGGATATTAATTTCAGACCCTTTGAGGGCACCTCAACAGAGTGAAGCCACTATGCCAGGGGACGATAAGAATAAAAATGGAAAGAGGATTCCAGAAACAGTTAGGGAGACTCAGATCACAGGAAAGAAGGAAAGGAAGCTCAATAAAAAAAAGCTAAGTTGGAAAAGCTACAAGAAGCTATAGAGACTAGATGGAAGACTTTGCAGACTGAAACCTTGCAGGAGGCAGGTTCATAGGATTTGAACCTTGCTGGAACAATAGGTCCATGTAGAATGGAACTTCTCCCTGGTGAAGTTATATAACCGTTGGAGGCGCCCCGACCATTAGAACGATGCTCCAGAATGGTTAGAAAATTCATTTATGGGCTGATGGACCGCTTTTGGAAGTTGACATATTGCCATAAAAGACATATTTACATTGATGGAAGCATTTTCTAGCCATTGGAAGATTCGTTACGATACCCCTCTTATTTAACTCGTTGGTCGATGCGTTGGGACCACTTTTTTTCTACCTATGACTAGCTGAGCTAAGAAGAGAATTGTCTATGTGTTGAGTTGTGCTATCTGAAATTAGACCCTGCTTGTCTGGTTGTCTACCCTGCTTGTCTGATTGTCTACCCTGACCTGTCTATTTAAAATCTAGAATGTCAGACGAACCTAGTGAACTTGAGAAGTCTATTGAGGAAGTCCTTAAGAAGATAATGGCCAACAAACCGATATCCGAAGGTATTCAGGCATCGTTGACTAGGGGACTGTAGGCTTCCCCTTTGAATGGACATCGTTCCAACTATGTCAACCCTACGATTGAACAATGAAGTAAGAACCGTGGTGATCTGGCTAATGCGAAGAAGATATCGTCGAACCTACCTAATTATATTCCACCTTTGGCTAGCACTGTTAACTGCAATAACATTCCTCGATATTTTGAGTATGCCATAATCACTGCGTACATTTCGAAAGGAATACGCATAGTTGGGAGTCAGTTAGGACAGATCCCTCTATTAAAGAATATCGAATTCAATTTAGGATACCGGAAGAACGACACCATGTTGGTGCCACATCATTATCTCATGAAGAAAACTAGGAAGAAGCCTCACCTTGTCTCACACAAACGGATTAAGGGGCTGGCATGGTCCACCGTGATGAATGTGATGAAGATCCCACATTTTGGCCGCCACCAAGAGGTTAATGCTTGCGTTAAATGCCTCCTATCATGCTATCATGGAGGATGCCTATGGCTCGATAGAAGGATTAATGTGGATTTGATGTTGATCCACCAAATTATAGGCTTAAGTGTGAAGGGACATGACCCTCAACAATTTTACCCAAGGAAGGCTTCAGACCGTTCGTTGGCACAATGCATCAAGGAAGCCTACAGAGAAGTCAAAAAATGAAAGTGAGGTTACAAGGTAGCCTCTATATAGGATGGCATAGTGCACCTCGCTTGCCAACTCCTAGATGGAAAGCTCGTAAGGAAGAAATACCCCACATAGGTCACCGGGTTCGTGGTGGACCTCGTAGGAAAATGTGTGGAGGGAATGCAGATGAACTGGGAGAACTACCTCGTCAATGAGCTAGAGAAGGATTGTCACGAAGCCCAAGACTTGGGATATGAATTCCATTACAGCTAGCTGATAATTTTGATCACATTTTTCTCTTGGCAAATGCCTGAAGGAGCCATCTTCCTGGAGATCAAAACCTCCGAGCCATTGGCTTCTAGGTTTTCCACCTTGTGGTACACCACTTTCATGATGAAGTAGTGGTAGTCCAATTCCATGTTTCATGCATACTATCAGCCGTTAAAGGTTTCCATCGAATCATTTCTGCACATGACATTGCACACCCTGCACTAGTACCGACCAATAGAAAGTTCCACGCTGATCCTCATTTCATTTACATCACTGTGCGTAGAGACGAGAACTACGAAGAGTTACAGTCATACTACAAATTGATAGATGAAGATATGGAGAATATTACAAAGGAATGGCCTGAGGAATTTCTTGTACCTGTCGTTGATGCAGAACTATCCGATACTAACACCATAGAAAGCCCCATAGTCACATGAGTTGAGCATGCTGGACAGTCCATTGGGACAACGAAGAAGAAAAATCTTTAGGAAGTCCATGATATAGAAAGCGATGAGGAGGACAACACTTCTGGAGATAATGGGTTTGGCTCACCAAGAGGATGAGAAGATGAAGCAGAAGGACAAGGAGGAGGATATGAAAGAGAAGAATAGCAAGGAGGAGGTGAATCTACCACCCCTCCACTTGAGTATCCCCCTATTGGAACAGTGAAGCTACAGAAGAGGAAGGTTTCTCCAAAGAAACCCTCAGCAAGGAAGAAGACGTGTGCTAATAAGCCTGAGTTAGAGGTGATGCACACTAAGGACGACATAATTCTAGTCCATGGAGCTATGGATGATGCTTCCAAGGACATCTTGTAGAGATATTGAGAGAAGCATGAGGAGCTATATGGAAGAATCGAGAAGGAATTGAAGGAAGTACAACAAGTTGATTGCTTGGTCCACACAGTACCTACTGTGCCTTCCTCATCGCAGATTGCATAATTGGGGGATGAACCGACCCAATTGAGAAGGATTGCGGATGCAACAGATGCTTGCTTCCATAAAGTGTAGGAAGAGAGGGAGAAGGATACATAAGCCTTGAAAAGGGAGAAAGACGAAGTCTTAGGACAATTAAGAGCAGCGTAGGAAAATGTAGCACCCCAGGAAAGAGAGAAAGAAAATCTTTAAGCGAAGCTCCAGGAGGAAAAATCCCAGCTACAAAAGGAAAAGGAGAAGTTTATCGCAGAGAGGGCCATGTTCAAAGAAGTAGTGAGTAAAGCATGTCACAATGTGTTAGGCTTGGCACAGAAGGAGAAAGTGTCGGTTGAAACTCAAATAGTGAAGCTCACTGAGATCATCCAACAAATTTAAGCTAGGATAATAGAATTGGAGGCCCAAGTAGTGTCGAGCACCCCACAGGAGGTGCATGACCAGAGGGAGGAGAGCGCTAAGAACACAATAGTAAAGATAAGAGCCCTCGCCTTAGAGTGAAAAAAATAGAGTGATAGAAGCACACATACATATGAATGCCTCACCGAGAATCCAGAGCTGAGGAAGCTAGAAGCG
Organism: Picea mariana; assembly: GCA_032191745.1. Lineage (NCBI taxonomy): Eukaryota > Viridiplantae > Streptophyta > Pinopsida > Pinales > Pinaceae > Picea > Picea mariana. The sequence goes on from JASDQU011312399.1 coordinate 20,544, forward strand.
CAGTTACAGGAGGCACATCAACATGAATTTTTAGTGTAGGCGCAAGTGAAGTTGCTCACCATAGTAGAAAGAATGAAGAGATCCCAGGAGAAGCATGTGGTACAATAATAGATCACTACCCTCCAGGGTAAGGTAATGGAAGTCATGCAGAAGCTACAACCTGTGCAAGACGAAGCTTGCAAGGTGTTCAAAGAAATTGATGGATAGGGATCACAACTAGATCAAGTGGTTGCAACAATAGAACAACACCTAGAAGGGCCTATTACAGAGAAGAAGATCCAAGAGATCGCTGAGCAGGAGGCTTAGGCGAAGCAGTAAGTCAAGGTAGCTCGAGTTAAGATCAAGGCCTTCGAAGCAACACTGTCTAGACCTAAGTGACTCGGGATGAGTCATAGGTGAGTGTTGGGGGCCTGTTGGCCCTCAAACAAGTTTTGAGGAAACCTTGGTCAGATTTGGCCCACTTTCGGACTTCTATACATTGTTTGAAGAAGGAGCACTGAGGCGGAGCTGAGATCACAGATCTCACTGATTTTGAGGGTTAAGTGGACCAAATAAAGGGTCCTTTAGGGTTTTTGTAATAGGTTTTAGGGATGTCGGCCCATGGGATTTTCTCATGTTTAGGACTTATTGTAAGGGTTTGTAATATATAAATAAATAAGACTGCATTGTAAAATAAAGAAGAAAGGGGAAGCGAAGTGAATCTAGTTCTGTGTGAACAAATTTGCTTCGTGCAAAAGAATGTATGTAAATGGTTATGATTCTGTAGAGGGTGCAAGTGCTATGATATAGGGTTTTGGCTATGTGCATTTGACCTAGATTTGGAAGGAGGATCTGGTGCTCAGTGTGCAGATCTCCTATCTGGTGCGAAGCTCGAATCTGTGGCTTAGTGGACATGAGTGAATGAATGTAAGATTCAAGAACATAATAAAAGAGGCAAAGCAGTTGATGGACGTAGCCCCATATTGGGGTGAACCACATATATCTGGTGTCTTATGGTTTTCTTTGTGCTATGTTATTTATGTCTTAAATCTGCTTAGTGCTTTGATTATGTTGTGTCATAGATAGATCTTTTATTGCTTAGGTGTCTTCCTTTTGTTAAGAGTAAATGGATGCTAGATTTAATCTATAATGCTAAATTTTGAGTGCTCAGGATATATTATTATTTGTTGTTACTGTGCTAGATCTATCTTAGATTATGTTCTGCGATGTTAATAAGGTAAATAAACTAATGGATGTCACTTCCTAAGTGTTAATAGAACGTTCTGTCAAGTGTTAGTATCACAGATATGTTTCCCAACTTGGTTAAAGACACCTGCATCCTGTAACCCCCCCTGCTTCTACCTCAGGTGAGACTGCGTTTTCTTTGTAGATGTTGTCAAAAGGCCTAGTAGTCAGGGTTTCGTTGGTGCATTGTTAAGTGTTGAACCCTGGGTTTGCCCCTGTGCCAACACTCATCCTTATGGTTCACCCTGTTAGCACTCTGTAATTTTCCCAAGGCTGTGGAGGCAGTCACAGAGGCAACATCAAAACCGCTTCGAGTCAGGGATCTAGCCTTTTGAGACTCAGAGAGGGATCTCTTTGTCAAATTTAGATTTGTTTGAAATAGGATATTAGGCTAGTTATGCAGAACTGGGTTATGTTCTTGGAGTTTTTTGGTTGAGACAGCAAAAGAAGACCATTGGGCTATGGGGTCTGTGAAAAGTTTGAAATTAAACACAGGTCTATAAGGTATTTCCATAGGGAAAGGTAATGAAGACTTTGGATCCTTTAGAGATAAAATGATGTAGGGAAGGAACACACGAGATAATCAACTACAACAAAAAATCATTCAAGAATTTCTTCATTGTAGTATCAGAGGAAAACATTATGATTCTCAAAAGCACTGCATAGAGTATCAGGGACAAATTCTGTGTCAAATATCCTTTTGAAAATTAGAAAGAGAGAAACATAATGAAGACTAATTAGAATCACATTCAACGAGGAAAGAAAACTTCACCAATCATCGACATACAAGAATCCTGTGAAAAAGTCCCTTTGTATTCCTGGTGAATCATAAAAATACCACAGCGAATAGCCTTTTGGGTGCAAGAATCAACAAAATTTTACATTAAAATCCTTTGAATAAATAGGGGAGATCCCCCAACAAGTTGTGTGAGTCAGATTTAACCGCCTCGGCCAAAAATAGCCACAAATCCCCCAAAATCTGGAACTGTCCGCCATGAAAGACAGGCCTAATTTCTACAAAAAAGGGGTCCGAACAGACATCTGTTTCTCTTCAACGATGAAACTTGGGAAAAACTTGAAGGAGGTTATTTCATATAGGCATGTTTTGGACAAAAACCTCCTTCGATTTCGCCAAATTCTCCTCCATCTAGTCGTAACAACTCCCACAAAATCAGGACTGTAACGGAAAAATGAAAAACTGGAAAAAAGGGCCTCGAAGATGGATTTGATTCTCCCTGTTCGTGGTGCTTGTGAAAAACATGAGAGAGGTTTTTGTTCTTCAGCTAGTTTTGAGAAAAATCCTCTCTCAGATTTTGAAAATCCGTCCTCATTTTCCCAGAATCGCCTCCGGAAAAAGACATGCTGAACAGGCAAAAAAGGGTGAAAATTGGGAAAAGCGGTTTTTTTTCGGGAAGGCGGTATTCCATGTTGGCAAATTCAGTTAACAGATAGAAAATTAGTGTATACTTGTCATTGATGGCAAGTACAGTTGTGGTTGCAGTGATGACAATAGTAATGAATAGCAGCGCAGCAATAATCGGGAGGAGAAGAGTCAGTGATCGTTGGATCCCATTCAAATTTTCCGAAAGGCCGACAGCCGTCAGATATGTAGAAGCTGTGAGAGAGATAATCCATCAGAGAATCAGGGATCGGGACTTTGAAATTTCCAATTCACTCGAAAAAAAAAACCCCAAAATTGCGATATGCGATTTTGCGATTTGATCGCAGCCGTTAAAGCAAGCTTGAGATATGGACCGTTGATTTTGCTCATCGGAGAATCGAGAATCAGAGTTTCACGAGTCTCGTGAACAATGACAACGAAAACCCTGAAATCGTGATATGCGATTTTGTGATGTAATCACAGCCGTTGGATAAGAAGTGCTCTGGACCATTGATCACAGCCCGTATCGGAGTATCGAGGATCGGGACTTTGTAATACCAAAATCTCTTGACATCAAGAACTTTGAAATCGCAAAACACGATATTGCGATTCAATCATAGCCATTGAGCCAAGATTGCATCTAAACCATTNCAGAGTGACATGTGGCATGATCTAACACGTGTCAAACCATGTGTGACGTCAGCAGAGGCATCAACGATCGGGACATTGAAATGACAAAGTCACTTGACATCGAAAGTCTCAAAATCCCGGAGGGATCGGGATCGTCCATCTGAGGGACAGGTGTTGAAGATCAAGGCGTCGTCGGCATTTTGTTCATCGGCAAATCGGGGATCCTGTTGAAAAGAGTTTTGTGCAAGTCAGAATCGCGATCCACGAAACCCCGATGAGTGGGGGCCAGCTATCAGCAGAGCAGAGCAAGAGGATGGAGGCATAGTGGAGTCCAGCTGTCAGCGTAACGAAGCGTCGGTATTTGGACAATCGGGAATCCCGTGGTTGTATGCATGGAGGCATCACAAACCCCGTAGCCCCGATGGGGTAAGATTGTGGTCACGGAGTAATGGTCATGTGGACCTGGAGGGCCAGCGCGTGGAAAAAAGGGCTCATCGGAAATCGAGGATTCAAGAGGACAGTGACTCTCGACAGCGTAAAGCCCGAAACCCCGATGAGAGGTATGGTGACAGTCACATGATAGCTGGTCACATGGACCATTGTGTAGCAGGAAGGGGCTAAAGCTCGGGAAAGGAGCACATCGAGAATCGAAGAATCGGGGGTTCCGAGTACATGTGCATCTCGACACTGAGAATGCCAAAATCACGATGAGTGAATTCCCGATGGGATCTGAACCGTTGGATCAAGTATTGATCGGAGGGTTACTGTTCTTCCTCACACATTAACGCTTCAGTTATGAATCCGTTAAGAGAAATGGACTGATAATGACAAATCGGTTAGCATTTTAGTTGCCAAGACAGATGTCCTTTTATTACCTATTGGAAGGTGAAGTGGAACCATCGGGAAGGTATGTATAAAAGAAGATGAGACAGATTGTATAAGGTTGGCTGTTCTGAAGTGAATATGAGATGAAATGCAGAGCAAAAACAAATAGAGCAGAGGCATAGCATGAATTTGAATTTGAGAAAATGTGTAGAGCGAGATGAAACACAGAGCAGAATGACAGACAGAGCAGAAGTAGAGATGAATGACAGAAAAAGAGTGATGCAGAGCAGACCTACTAAACAAAC
>JASDQU011312401.1:0-15537 GCA_032191745.1 Picea mariana
GTGCTATCATTTCTTCTGTGAAAATTGTCCAAGAGATAAGTGATTTGTGAGACAAAATCCATCTATACCATCCAAATTGATTGGGTTCTAAATATAAAGAAGTAATTCATACCTTTTTTGTATGTGGCACATTATGTAGATCAAAGAATTGCTCCATCTGAAGTATCCATGTGATAGGGTGCTAGCCATCAAACTTCCTCATATCGATCTTAGGAACATGGTTGGTCTTCAACCCAAGGTTAGAGTTTCTCCAGTCTTGCTTCACCGTCCTTGTGTCCTCATCATGAATTTCATGGGATGCATTTTCACTTTTAGGTGTCCTCTCAGTTACAAAATTTTTCAATACTTCCATGATCTCTTCTTTTAAAGCGTCCATCTTAGTATTTATTGCCTCAAACTTAGCTTCTGTTGAATCCATCATCTCTTCTAGTTCATCTTTTGTAAATCATTTATGTCCCTACACATTTCTTCACCTTTATAAAGAGTCCAAGTAGGATTGTCTAGAGGCTTATTTGGTGTAGAAGTTCCCTTTTTGGGTGGCATGTTGGCCAAGTATCACTTTTGAACCTTGATTTTGAGGTGGTTCTTGTAGACAATCTTTCTTCTGTTGTATCTCCCAAGTTTCAGCCCTTATAGGTATGAAACATTCTTTTTTGTAGTTCTCTAATATTTCTTCTCTGCAATTCCACAGGTCTGATCAAAATTGAATGTGCCAAGTGGAATGTGCAGTGACTTCTCCACAACTTGCTGATTTTTGGCCTTTCCAAGAGATCTCACGTGTATAGCATGCCCCACACAAAATAATTGATATAAAATTATGAAAATCATACCAAAAATACTATAGACTATCCATTATCCAATGAAACTAGTCTCACTCAATTCAGATACTCTAGGAAGAAGTTATGATTTTTTTACCTAGAACACCTTCTTGATACTAGTCAATAGGACTAGTCAGATACCCTATATTCCATAGGGTGTATCTACAAATGTAAGATGAACCAGAAGAAGAATGTCTTACCACAGATACCTTACTAAATTTTGTGAATACACTCCATAGTTTAGGGTCTGAAATGTCACAGAAAACGTTTTATAGCGAAAATTCTGCAATGGCTCAGTTCAGGATGATTCCATAACCCTATATTGCACAGGATGTATCTCCAAAAGTATAAGGCCTCGGGAGATGAAATTTTAACCCAACGTACCTTGATCTATCTACTAAATATCCTCCAAGTTGTTCCTCCAAAAACATTGTATAAAACAATTTATAGAAAAAATTCCAAGGTGTCTCAGATGTAGTAGCGAAACCCCAAGAGCTTGAGCTATGATACCATATGTTAAGAACCAAATATCAATATAGCATATAAAAACCTCAAAATAAATACTCAACGTCTTGAAAAAGAGATAATTTTAGATAATAAGCCTCTTTGAGGGGGAAACCTCCTTTTACCCCACATAAATGTTCAAGTACAAGATGATTCCAAATGAAAATGTCTCCTTGGTATATATAGGAGACTAGGAGGTATAATTACAACTAATGGAATAAATCTGACATAAATAAAATAACATTACTAATGTAATATGCCCAAATTAAGGGTTAATGAGCCAATATTAGGACTTAACAAGCCCATTTTTCTTCAACCCTTAACTCGCATGTGACCATGTTTGTGACCAAGTTCTAATAGTTGGGTGCTTATCCAGAGCCTTGAAACCTCGAGGCTTCAGAGCTTCGAAGATTTCCATTTCCAAACATCACAACAAATCTCCTGGAGTGTCGAATTGGTGAACTTGCGGAGTGGGATGGATCAACAGTCTACGGCTTCCCAACATCCTATGAATGATATTTACTATGGAACTCTGATCTTTGGGAGTTCCAGACTGTCCATACTCTCAATCCTTCTAGAGTGCCAAGTCTTCGGACTACTGCACCTGTTTCCAAGTGTCATTTTTCTGATCCATGATCAATATTAACTATGGCCCTTCAAGATTTGAGACTTCAGGGCTACGAGACTTTAAAGCTTTGAGGTCCTGGGACTTCGAAGGATTTCACATTTGCACACCCCAAAAATATCGAACCGTGAATATCTGAATACTTTCACATGACCCATGATGATGTCATCACATCACGTCACTTCGGTGCTACGAGACTTCGGGGATTTATTCCTCCCATTTAACCATGAACCATTTCTTCCAGAGCATAAAGTCTCCGAACCTTGGGATCTAATGCCACGCTTCCCTTGTGACCAACGATTGATATTAACTCCAGCCTTCAGGCCTTCGAGAGTTCTCTACTCAATGCTAACTATAACACCTTTCCTCTAGAGTACCAAGTCTCTAGAATTCATGATATGGTGCCACAAATATATTGGGGTCAAGTTATCATGGGCCCCATTCTGGTTAAATTCTTCACCAAGGTTTTAACTACTTTAGGTATCTTCAGGGCCCCACTACCCATGCTCGAAAGGTGTGCCACGTGGCAGAATACTAGAGGCAGACACATGTCCCAATCACATGGGTGACACATGTCATGTTCTAACTGGAATTTCATTCTTGCAAAGGTTCTTAACTCACTAAAATGTGGCACACATCCCATGTGTCAACATCATCCTTGGTGACATTAACAGGCCACATCACTTCAGGACTTTACCTTCTGGGGTCCACATGGTACAAATTTAGACAATTAAGGTGGTGGAACATGGCTCGTCTAGGAAGAGTCCACATCACCAATGGTGACATCATCATGCCACGCCACTTCTGTTCCTCGGCTTTGGGGCTTCGGGCTTCGAGAATTTTCACACTAGCACACTCCAATTCTCTCGAACGTTGAACTCCCGAACAAGATTTTATCCTAACACATGCCCCCTTTGATGAATGGTCTAGATTAACTCTGGACTTTGGGATTTCTCACTCTATGAAACCTTATTACTCCCAAACGTCGAATTCCTGAACTAGCCAATTTGCTGACACGTGTCTCTTTAGATGAATGGTCTGGATTAACTCTGGACTTCGAGACTTCAGGAGTTTACGCCTTAGCACGCTTTGTTTCTCCCAAACGCTGAACTCCTGAACTTCTGTGAGATATAAGACTCACAATCACCCGTGCGAATATCTAATGAATGAGATCCATTTTTTTTCATCATTGTGCCTTACCTTCTATTCTTGGATTGATCTTACGACTTTTATCTATCCTCAACCAATCCAACGAACAAGAACGTTTCCCCGGATCTATGGTGTATATCCACTTCAGGACTTTGGAACTTCGAGCTTCTTCCCCTTCTTCTCTATCACACATAAACTTCGTCGAAGTCGCAAATTCTGAAGTACTTAGGGGTTAAATTTCATGCACCTTTTCTAGATATGACGATTGTGAAGGATCTGCCTTCTCCCGAATATATCCTACGACCCAAATTCCAACCTCGCATCCCAACACAACGATTTTTGTGGATTCTTTCCTCTATATATTTTCTTGAACTACTATACTTCCTAAGCTTCTGAACACAATCCAAGTGTTCAGACGATGCCTTCCTGATGCTCTGGGACGCTCTGAAATTTGAATTTCGTCCCTTTCGACAACAATTCACTCTGAAATATTTGCTTCATTAACCACTAACCTGGCCCATCCAGACTCAGTGTCAAAACCATGACTCTGATACCAAATTGTAATGTCCCCAACCACCTAATAAGCTAGACTAGGCCACAGAGTAAACATATTTCTACTCCGATGCCAATCTGTAACATCCCTGACCACCCGGGCTAGGCCATGCTACTCCATATAACTATCATGCTCGAACATACATAAATAAATATCTAATGCAGTTTTTAACCAGACATAAACATTCTGTTAATACATAGATTAATGCAGAAGGGACAATAACACATACAAATTTACAGATTATTTACATTCTTCTATCACATAGCATAATGCAGAAATAACAGTAAAAACCTACATACAATATTAACAAGAAAACCCATAAATATAAAATCATATACATGTGATACTCATCATAATATCATGCACAAATACACAACATGTAAATGAACAAAGGTTTGGTACTTATATTTTAATTTAAGTACACCAACTATGTGCAAACCTTCCATGAACCTCCTAACCTTAGACCATGATTCTCATCACTCTCAGCAGTGGGTCACCCCTGAGCTGGGACTAAGCTCCAACGGGAAATGGATTCCTCGGCTAGGCATGGATAACAAGAAGTTTCACAATACGACATGAAGTATTTCCTCCAAGGAGACACTTACGCCCACAGCTCACAGATTATCATTCCCCACATGCATGTCCCACACCAGGAGTGTACACCTTCATTGTCACACGGTCCTTCGGCTGCTACACCTCCTTTTCCGGGGCTTCAGCAACAAGCCAAATCATGAATTCTCAGAGCTCTGTAGATACTACTAGACTCCCTCCAGGAGAACTCATTTCCTTAGCACACTCTCTCACTTAGAGAGAGTTTCTCACAGGCATGACAACCTACTTCTTCTATCCACATGCCTGACAACTCGCTTCTTCACTCCCGCTTCTCAACCCATGGGCATGGTGATGGAAGCAACAAAATTTTTGTGTGGGGAACGATACTAACAGGACAAACGCAGGCAACCACTAGGGTACAGGTGCAACAAGGTTAAAAATTCATCTTGTTATATAGGTTTGGGGTGTTTCAGGAATTCCAAAATGGAATTCCAGGGTTATTGTGTGCTAACTAGGTGCGTTTCACGATTAGGGTAACAGATGGGAAACCTGGTTTGAATGGTGAGGTTCTGAGTTAATGTCAAGAATCATGAGAATGGTCCACCTGGTGAGAACGTCCCAACCGTGAGAATGCTCAGCCTGGTGAGAACGTCCCCCCATAAATTTTCATTTGTTTTGGACGACACTTGGATCCCTCTAGGAGCGCGTTCCCCCCACTTGGAACTCGTTCCTCTTTCTAAAGGAACTTAGGATAAATTAATATCATCTTTACATATTTTAGAATAATAATATATTATTCTATTAGACTCTTAAGCTTAGCCCTTTTTCCTCAATCGCTTATCCTCCTCCCTTTCCCAACCCAGTGGATTTTAGTCCCCCATAACTCTTTCTTCATGGTCAGTTTGCACGCAATGATGTATTTATATTAACAATCTTCATAATTACATATATAAAAATCAGGCCCACTTGCCTTAACATCTAGGCTCTTTGGCCTAATAACACATAAGTCTACCAACTTATAATTACTTGTCTCACTAGCCTATAAACATCATTACATTCATAATTACAACTAGGCTTGGCCTTGGGACATTACATAAACTAAATTTTATATTATTAGTTTCTAAACATTGGTATAGTGACTTTAATCTTTAAGTGAAAATTAAAAAAGGGGGAACACGGGTCATGTTTGATTTAGTAAACAAGGGAAAGATCTAGAAGGACATGGAGGAAGAATAAAAGGAGGGGTAGTGCTTCACTTTGGAATTATGTTTTGGGATTGATCTCTTTGGAGTGCTATTGGAGCCAAGGTTTTCATTATGGTTTTGGAAAATCTCTTCCATTGTAGTTTAGTTTCAATGGTGCAATATCCACCCTAGATAGAGAAGAAGAAGGATCCATCCAGGATCTTCATTAGATCTTCATCTGGTGATTTGAATTCAGTATTGGGTTGTAGCAATTCACTTGGAGAGGTTGTGGAGCTTGGAGGGTTTGATATCATCTATGGAGGAGGCCATGGCATGATTCCAAGTTTTCGACTTGTATTGTGTGTTTTTCATCATTGTATTGCAGGTGCCATAGTATCCATTAGAGAATAATTTTTGTTGTGTTTCTGGGTTCCACTCATAATAAAATTTACCCATATTGTCTGTCTATTTCATGTGTAATTGATTTGCATACAATATGTTTGAAGAAAGTATTTAGTAGGATGTGTGAAATCTGTTTGTATTAATCTATCAACCAATTTATAACATGATGTCATTTGTAATGTGAAGTATTTGAAAAAATCACTAATATCCCAACCTAGATATCTGGGGATATTATAGTGGTATTAAAGATGGAAATCTTTCCAGCCTAAGGGGAAACAATGATAAAATTATAGATTGGTTAGTGGTTGCATTTTTACTGATGTTAGGGGATGCATCTTCCATTTCATAGTGGATCCAAGAATAGAGGGGCCAAAACTATGTTTCTTAGTAGGACCAGGTTTTACAAGGGTCGTATTTATATGCTAGGATGAGTTATTCTTCAAAGAAGTTGTTTTTATCTATAAAGGGCATGTTCTTTACTTATTGGATGGGCCAAATTCCTTGGTTAAGGAGCCATAACTAGTTGTTGGGTGAAATATTAGTTGTGGGATGAGATCTATTATGAAGGTAGGAAATCCATCCAGGGTATTCCATTGGAATTATACCTTGTGTTTATCTTCAGTGAGTAGGTGCAATGAATTTTCAAGATAGCCAATTTGATTCTTTGTAGGACTGAAGGGTCGAGTATCACTTTGAGAGGTTGTAGGAGGGTCGGTCCCATTCATTGTAGCATTGTGAGGACCCATGAAGGTTTCTTAGATAGGGCATGATAGCTATAAAGGACACAAGATGTCCTAGAAAGGTTGTGCACTAAGAAAGGGGTCGCAGGAGTACTTTGAGAGGGGCCTAGCCACCTTTGTAGCATCCACAGGGTATAGAGAGGTCATGCAGGATCATGAAGACCAATTGATGAAGGAAGAAGGTCGTAGGAGGTACTGCGGGGGTTATGTAGGGGCTGAGATCCCCTTCTTTGTAGAGTCAAGCGTACAGAAGGTCCACGAAGGGATTTGAAAGGTCATGGACTTCTTGGAGGGATAACTAAGGTTCCTATGCAGAACAGTGGGAAGGATCTTAAATTGATATTCATTTGTAGTTTGATATCAGTTTGGAGGTGCATATTTGTGGGATTTTTTGGTGGTGATGGTGACATGATCCATGTTTTTTTTCTTGTTATTATGTGTTTTTCATTGATGTATTACAAATATCATAGAAATAATTGGGTAGATCTATTCATTTCTTCCTTCAAAATAAAATACTCAATGATTCTCTTCTATTCCATGTGTATCTAGAATTCTTGCAATATTTTTAACGAAATTTCCTTAGTAAAATGAATGAAAAATATTTGTGGAAAAATAACATAGTTGCATAAAACTTCATAATATCCCTACCTAGCTCTAATGAGGATATTATAGTGCTATCATATCTGGATATATTTCCATCATGAGGGGAAACAGTGACACCAAATCCAAATTCTTCAATTGCAACAACTCTTTTTGATTCTCTAGGGCCAAGTTCATGTGTGTTTTGACCGAGTTTTCCATAGCTGGGAAAAATATATTTTCCTAGGAATTGATTTTATGTGGCTAGGTGATCCATCCTTGTGTGTGGCTGAAGAATTCGTGGGAGGGAGTCTAGTTCAAATGTAAGGAGTTTGAATCTTTCCCTGGGCCTATTTTCCATATGTAGTAGTAAAATAGAAGTGATTTAGTGTTAAAGGAGCCAAGTTTTTTTCTTGTTGGGTCGTAGTTTCTTATTAGGTCAAGTTTAATCATTGGAGGGGTTGTTTTTATCTTAGTATGGAAAAATTTCTCTTGGTAAGGTAAAACATGGTTAGAAAGGGCCAAGTCTTTCTTGATTGAGGGCCAAGTTACCACAACAATAGCCAAGATCTCTTTGTGAGGCCATATTCTTCTCTAGAGGGTTGATTTACACTTGGGTTGAGTTCCATTGAGTAGGTTTGAGGGATTCATTGTTGATTTGTGGAGTTTGGAGGTGAATTCATGGGGATAGGAGAGCCTCAGATTAGTCTGGCATCATTCTTGGATAATACTAAGGAATTATACCAAGTTTTTGATTTCATTTTGTAGTATTGGTTGATTTTTTTGCAACTTCTACTCTCTTATTATTATGTCTCATATTCCACCTATAATAAGATACTATAATTTATTTTCCATTTTCATGAATATTTGGATGTATGTTATATGCTTGACGAAATAAATAAATTGTATGTGAAAGTTGGTACCAAGTTATAGAATTAAACATATGTCGTGCAAAGTTTTTAGAAAAATACATAACTAGAAACCCATAGATTGAACAACAAACATTAATACCCTATCTGAGCAGATCTCTCTTGTTCAAGCCAAGTTCGAGATGGGGGAGATCAATATTGATTGCTTAAACGGATTATATTGATTAAAGGAGCATGAGTCATCTCTAGTGGATCAAACTCAAATTGAAGGAGGGTGGAGTTTTTGCTAAGCCATGATGCAACGACTTAAGAAGATACATATGGAATGTTTGGATGAAATATGGAATATACAATCCTTAATACTGGGACTATCTAGCATTGGGTGAGAAAATGTGTGCATGTTTTCCCTTTTGAGGGTATTACACCCTCAGGGAAGAAATTGAAGAGAGATGATCATGAAGGATCGATGGAGGAGTATGCATCTAGCCATGAGGAGGATGTATGCATAGATGAAGACAAAATAGTATCTTATGAGGCATCATCTGAACTAACCAATGATACCAATGACACCAGTGTGCTAGATGGAGAATATGAAGATGCAACATATTGCCCTACTTTTGATGACCAAGAGGAAATATTTAAATTAGTCAATGTTGAGGAGCCAACATTTTTCCTTATGTATGATGTTGACGATGACATGGATTCAACACCTCATCCTATTGATGACAGGTACGATGATGCATGTGTAGAGGATGAAAATGAAGGGGATAATTTGGTGGATGATAATGAATTAGGAATATTATATGAGGAGGATAGTCCATGTGAGATACATCATTGCACATTATCATCTAGTGATTCAGTTGATCCCTTATGTGACAACCCATGCCATGTTGATGAAATAAAATTTTGTGATTTGGAGAATCGACTATTGGTCACATAGGAGAAAATTGTGTAGGTGTTGATGAGGGAAAATGGTGATCATAAATTCAATGAATATCTTATGTGGAAAACTTAGATGGAGGAGAGAAACAGAGGAGTGGTATATGGAATTATTAGTGCTCAATTACACATCATCAAAGAAGCACTAGAGAAGATGAAATACAATTACTTGCAGTTGTTCATGTATAGGGACCTTGCTCTTAAGTTTGTTGAAGACAAAGAAAGGGAGGTTAGGGAGATTTGTTACCAATTGATCTTGGCATGCTATTCATCATTGAAAAAAACAATGACACCACCATATTTGGAAGCCATGACAAATGAGGGTGTGAGTGAAACTCATGATTTGAGGAAGGATCCTTTTGTGATGATTTCACACAAGGAGCATTATGAGTTGCAGGTGCTTGAGGAGGGGTATAACGTAGATGGTTTTGACCATGCTATTTTTTTTCATTGTGGGGATCATGAGCCATTTATTTTGGAGATCCTATGAAAGGCTCAAGGCTTAGCTACCAGGGAGATAGTTGAGTACATCCTTCATGAACCAGCTCGCAAGGAAGTATATGCATCGATATATTGGGTGGACAGAAATATGACATACTTGGGTATGATATGGGGTATAGTTTTAGGCAACATCAACAAAGTGATGGATACCATAGCGCTTACATGATATAAGATGATACAACCCAATTCTTTGATAGTCGACGATATGCATGGGTAGTCATTGGCACAAGAAAATGTACAATGGAGTTGTGGATTGTTTCCACTAGAGAGACCTCCTAACAGAGTCCTCGAGCATACCATTGAGTTGAGGTTTCCCATGATTGGTGAGTGGATGGCTGAGCCTCAGGGAGAAACATATCCCTCAATGATTGATTTTCATCTGGGATATCATCATTTGGGTAACACAGAGTAGGATACTCACATGTCTTCTTCAAAACTTCATTATAAGTTCTTGGTCATGCCCTTGGGGTTGACCAAGGAACTAGTCATTTTCCAATATTGCAAGCAATATCAGAGGCATATATTGCTATTATTTGATGCCTTCATTATATACAACAAGAAATGAGAGTTTAACATGAGTTAGTTGGATGAGACAGGTGGCATTGTGGCCATGTCATAGGTCTTTAATTTGGACCACATGATATGTAGAGTGCACATGAGGATCTACTTTAGATGATTAGGGTGACTGGTAGGGTCATGTTAGTGATTGGTATACGTCATTGTGGGGATGTTGTGAGAGGAGTTGTTGATCCTTGTTATATATGGTGAGGTAGGGTTTCCCTCAAAATACCTAGGTTCAATTCTATCCACAGATTGGTAGGATTTGAAATCACAAAGATGCCTTGGTGGGACATCATCTAGGATAATGAGTGCATTCCTTTAAGGGATTTCATCATGGGGGTCTAGGACAAGAGAGCATAGTCTAACCATTGTGGTCAGATGGTTATGATCGAATGGGTGCAACACTGGTATGATGGTTCCTCTCAACGATTAGCTTGGGACCATGGAACTACAGTTCTTGACAATTTGGAATCCATGATGCAGACCCTTCTAGAGTTTACTCTTGGGATGCTTAGGTTTGGTTTCTTGGAGGATTTGTCCTCTAAGGAGTTGACCAAGTTTTTATGGTTTTCAATTTCCTGTATTATCAGAGGTAGTCATGTGGATTATTTTGTTATCACCTGTAAGAACAGGGCTATGAGTAGAGGATTCTTCACATCATACATGTTAGTTTGGGACCTTGGTGACCTTACCACTTATAGGCTGATCCAAGAGAGTTTTGCATCGAGGGACTTTGCAGACGATGTGTCGAGAGATTTTCTAGATGATTCTTGGATGATTGGAGTAGGATGGGGTGCTGGAGTATTATGGATTTCTCCTTTTATACATAGATATTAGGTTTCATTGTTACCATATAAGTTTGTGACCACATAGAATTATCCGAGATGCCTGATTTTAGAGTTGGTTTGGTTGAATTCACTGAGATAAACTAGTAGGATATGATCCTCTATAGTGGGGATAATTCTTTGAGACATTACAGTCTAAGGATGTAGGAGTGCAATATTCATACTAGGTAGGAGGATCATATATTTATGAGCAAAGTGGTGCAACGTCAACATGATGGGTCCTTTCTGGTGATAGAATGGGACCATGGGATTTTGTGGGTTGATTGTTTGGCATCTGATATAGATGGCAGAGCCAGTTGTTACTTTTAGGAGGCCCCTTATGTTAGTAAATTGTAGAGAAGTATTGTGGGTGATAGGTGTTGTGTAACTTTCATATTAGTTCGGGACCCAGGGATCATTATCAATTTCAATTTGCCTTAGTTTGATGTCCCTATGGGTGTGCTAACATTTCTTGAGGACAAACAATATTTTGAAAGGGAGGACTATCATGTCCCCATTTTTGAGTTCCCTTATTATGCAGTTGGAGATGACCTTTGAGGCTTGTGAGTGAAGAAAAAAGGGAGTCAGGGGGTTTATTTGATGTCACATAGCTAGGAGATGTTATGTTTATAAAGTGACATTTAATTAAAATATAATAAAGTAACTTTTAGATTAATAGTTGCTAAACATTAGTAAAGTGACTTTAATATTTAAGTGAAAATTAAAAAAAGGGGAATAAGGGTCATGTTTGATTTATTCAAGAAGAGAAATATCTACAAGGATTGTTGGCATGTGGTTGTAAGACCCTAGGTTCGGTTTTATTCTACCAACAAACCCTGTAGACACCTACCGCTTCAACATCACTTGCATGAAAGTGAAGTCTCACCTGAGGTATCTATTGGGGATGCAAGAACCAAATTTCTGCAGGGATGATGGGATGGGAGGAAATCATAATATTCATTCCTATTTATATACCCTCTGTGTAAGATAGTGTCTCTTTTCCCTTAATTATTTGGTAAATTCAGTTATACAACACCCTTATACTACAAATTGCAACATAAACTATTCATTGTAACATTCAAAATTACTACGCATCAATTATCTAGCAAAATATCTAGATATAGCTATGCATAAGTAGAAAATCCATAAAAAATTGCACAAAAAGAAATCCATACACATAATTTAACATAGTTCACCTAATATTTAGGCTACGTCCACAATGGCTAGCTTCTTTATTGTTCTTTGTGAAATTCATCAGAGGCTTGCACACTATCCTTACAATAGATATATCATGTTATCTTTATCCATCCTTCCTCGCCACTTTGTAGTGAAAAAATCTCTTTACAAACTCTCCCTAGACCTCCAGACATAGACTCTCTCTTATTATCATTCTATTCTCTCACTCTCTTCACAACAATAACAAAAAAATTAGATCTGCTTCATCCCTCTCTTCATTCAACGTCAACAACCTATTCTACCTAACCCATTACATATTTATACATGGAATTTAGGGCTCAAAACCTTTCTTTCTCAACCCAAAACCCTAAGAAAACTCATTATTACAACTCATGACAACTCATTGTTTGGGTGTGTTTTTCCTATCTTTGGCCTGCATGCTCCTTTATCTCCTGTTTTTGCACGTCTCCTTTCTTTTGCATGTCTGAGTTCTCTCCTTCCTTCTCTTACATGTGCCCTCATTATTAGATCTTCAAATTGCATTCACAATAGGCCCCTGACACTCACCTATGGCTTGTCCCAAGCCACTCAATCATGTTGTGTCGTGCCCCTTCATGCTTCCATGAAATTTTGGGAGGTGTCCTTTGTTGTCGCGACTTCTTTCTTAACTTATGCTTCTTGTTCCAAAATATCCTCTATGGCCTGCACAATCAAGGTCATGAGTTTCTCTTCATTGTCATGAACTTCATGCTTTTCCTTGCTCTGTGCAACTACCAATTCCCCTATTACCCTTAGTGATTCATCTTACATATGTACTAATCATTGTTGGAGAATATTCTATTGGTCCCTTTCCTTTCTATTTCATTATATGACTGCCTTTATGCTAGTATAATCAACATGCACTCTGCTAGTGATATCATACTTATGTTCTCCAAGGCCTTTTGCACCTTTTCCTACAAATCCCTCAATCTAGCTTCCACAACCTTCATTTCTAGAACCTCCATAAGGTTTTCCCATATCTGCGGGCTTTCCTCAAATAGATTTTCTCATTCCTCATCCAACTTATTAATATTTGATACCTTGGTCATAGCATTTATTTCTTTTTGTTTATTTTACTTCGGTGGTGTCTCGAGTGTACTGCGTGATTCAAATTCCTCAGTCCTGGTATGGAAGCCTTTAATGACTTCCCTGATATTCGATACGTGTTCTTGAAGAGTGGCTTTTACCACCGTCGAGGCATGTTCTTTGTGTTTCTTATGTGCACACCTAATTGTCTCTACATTGTTTCTTTTATCTATGCAACATTCACTTTTTCTTCGCCCTCACGTTCATTGTAGCTTACTTCATTTTTTTCTTGTTTTTCCTTCATTTTTCATTTCTCTTTTTCCACTTTTTCTTCTTTTACCTTTTTCTAATTTTTCTTTCTTTTTATTTTCCTTTTTCCTACTATAATATACTACTAGGGTACATTCAGTTTTGTGCAGCTCATTTTAATGTGCATAAAATTGCTCGTCTCTATAGATTTTTAGCCGACTTCCATTCAAAATTCCTCCCAAGACTTCTCCATTTAGTTTTTCCAACTACGCAAAACCTACCTCCATCACATGCTTAATCACATATTTTCCTAACTAGTGCATTCAAAACTTTCCTGGATGATGCATGACCTTACTGTCGTATAGTAATACTAAGTCCCCCACATGATTTTTTTGTTTGTTTAATGTATCTATCATGCCATGCCTTTTCTCTTGCCTTCTGAACTTGTTAATGGAACCCTACGACAAATCAATCTTCTTCAAGATGTAGAACTGTGACAATTTCTCCTCTACTATGTCATAGTTCTAAATATTAGTTATCATTGTAAAGTGTAGGATGAGTACAATACAATCCATCGGCATAATTGCTTATTTCCCATTTACCAACCTAAAATGTGTTTGTCTTGTCAATGTTTTCCTCGTAGTCTTGTATGCCCATAATATTGTAAGAAGCCTTAAGTCCCAATCATCTCTTCCTACATTGAAGATATTTGTCATCACATCCTCCATAATTTTATTAAAATATTCTACTATCCCATTGGCCTGGGGGTGATACGTCTTTCTCCTCTAATGATGAATTTGAAACTCCTCAGTTAATGATGCATTTGTCTTATTCAATAAGTGTGTCCATTGATCACTGAGTAAAATGTATGTGCATCCAAATCTTGTAAATTCATTACCAAATAAAACCTTATAATAATCTCTGTGGTGTATTCCATGACTGGTGTTGCCTCTTCCCATCTAGTCAAATAATCCATCGCAATGATTATGTACCTATATCTTGATCTTCTTTCTAATGGGTTGATTGGTCCAACAAATTATATCTCCCATTTATCAAAATTTCTGCAAGGTAACATGTGGCTGTAAAGGCATATCATCCATTATGGATGGCTTTCCCACCCTTTGACAAACATCGCATGCATGATAGTATTCTTTACCATCCTTATGAAGTGTGAGCCACCAGAGCCCTACACACAAAATTTTATGAATTGTTACTCTACCTGAGTAGTGTCCTCCTTTAATACCTTAGTGCGCTTCTGAGAGTATCATTAGCATTTAATTATGTAACATGAATCGCCTCAATATTTCATCTGCACCTAACTTGTATAAGTTCCCTACAGTTAACCACTAACTTCCACATCTGACGAAGCCATTCATGTACTTAAAAACTACACAATGTCTGTGAAGTTGTCGTCCACCATTGTAACTACAAATAATTGTGCATCCGACAAGTTATCATATAGATTCCATGCATATTATCCTTTTAAATGTGTTTAACCTACACAAAATATATCTATCTAGATAATACTACACACATTTGTAGAGAGAAATTGAGAAAGAGGAAGAAGGAGAGAAAGAATGGAAGAATTCTCATTAACTATAATGAATAATGAATAATTTACACATGATATAATTTGCATAACTCAACCAATGTGCACTGGAGGAGAACCAATGTGCCATATTGGTGGTCTAGAGTAATCTGGACACACACCAATAGTTACAAGAGTGAACTTCCACCTAGTCTAGTCTCTCAGGAAGTTATAGGAGTGAACTGCCACCTAGATGAGTTATCTAGTCAACCAGTCTTCAGTTAACTAACTAAACATAGTGTAGTGAGTATCATATCAAGGAATCAAGGGTAATGCACCAGTATGGTGATGATCCCAAGGCAATTGTGCATTATATGGGTAATGATCCCAATGTTTCATGGTGATAAAATCAATGCAACATCTAGAGTCAACTCAAATACTTAAATTGAACTGTCAACTGAAGAGGATATTCTCCAGGTGGAATATTCTCTCCTAAAAAATAGGAGACTAGATAAATGACTAATAATGACTAAAAAAAAAGGAAAAACCTTAGGAAAAATAATTCTCTAGGTGTGTGTGAAGTAACTCCAACACCCCCCTTGAACATCACTATGGTGAAAATAAAGAATGGGTCCCGAAAACGAGGCCATGTTAGGTACCCAAATACAAAATATAAACTAAAAATAAATTGAGGAAAGAGGGAAAAACTCATGGGAAAA
>JASDQU011312402.1:7480-22807 GCA_032191745.1 Picea mariana
AATTATTTTCCTTCCTTGACCATGTTGAAGAAATAGTGACCTGTCTTTGGTGCACAAAACCTCCTAATGGCTTACATATCCAAATTTGATTCCAAATACCCCCTATAGAGGGCTTGTATTGTGATGTGTAGGTGTTGTTCATGGAAATAGAGCCCAAGAAGTAGCATTCATGGCCTAAGACCCAAGTGTTTTTCTCCCCTAACCATTGTGCTTGATCCTTAGAAGGTTCATTTAGGGATTAATCCCCTTGTTCCCCCTAACCATGTTTAGACCTCATGACCCATTTCTGGTGCATAAAACCTACTCATTGAACCCATATTCCACTTAGATGTTAAAGAACCTTGACCATGGACCTGAGAATATTAATTCTTGGTGTGGGCCCAAGATAGATTCTTGTTTAGGGCATGAATTGTGGTTTAATCATGGTGTCTATATCCATCTAGTAGGCCAAAGATACCCTACAAGTGTCTTGCATGGTTGTTTTAGGACATGTTTATAGTATAGTCTTAAAATCTTTGAGGTTGTAGGTGTTGTTCATGGTGATTAAACTAGAAAAGAATCATTTAGGGCACAAGGCCCATTATTATTCTCTCATGAAATTGGTTAAATATAAATACACATTCTTGGTGCGTAGCTAACTTAGCCATAGTTCCCATAGAACATTTGGAAGTGATTGATAACCAACAAAGGTTAGATGTGGTGGATTGGGGGCTTGTCCATGGCACTTCAACTTGAGAAGAAAGGTTTAGGGCCAAATGCTCTTGTTTCCCTCCCTTGAATATGGTTACAAACAAGAGACCCATCCATGATGCCCAAGACCCAATAATGGTTTCCATATTAATCTCAAATGCCAAAGAGTATATGGATAGGGTTCATGTTGTGGATTTTAGGTGTTTTTCATGGTGCTTGACCTCAAGAAGGTTTGATAAAAAAAATTAATGGTGCTTGATCCTGATAAGTTATGTTGAGGGCCCGAGGTTATTTCTTCCCCCCTTTGGCCATGGTCAAGGGAATAAGGCTATTTTTCCTTACCATAGCTATGGCTAAGGCCTCAATACCCATCTGTGGTGTGTAAAACATCTTAATGGAACCCATATTCAACTATTAGGCCAAAGACCTCCTAGTGAGGGTTTGTGTCAATATGTCTATGTTTTGTCCATGGTGCTTGAGCTCAAGAAGAGTCAATTAGGGCTCAATTCTATTCTTAAACATGTTTAGGCATCAAGACCCATTTATATTGCCAAAAACCTATTTGTGGAACCTGTATCCCACTCAAAGGCCTACAAAGAACCACAACAATGGACTCGTGTGTGGTTTAAGGACTCATTCAAGGATCTTAAGCCCAGGAAGATTCAAAAATATCTTGAGCTGTTCATTTTCCTCCCTCAACTACGTGAAAAGACTTTTGACTCATCCTCTATGCACAAAACCTAATCATAGAACTTATATTCCACCTCAAAGGCCTTCAAAGGACTCATGTGTTGGTTTAAGGACTTGTTGAAATCTCTTAAGATTGAGAATATTCAAAAATATCTTGAGGTGATTTTTTCCCTTCCTCAACCATGGTCAAGGCCTTGCGTCCCATCCTTAATGTGCAAAACCTCATAATGGAATTTGTATCCAACTCTAATTCCAAATACACCCTAGAGAGGAATTGTGTTGTAGTTTACAGATGTTTCTCATGGAGATTGACCTTAAGAAGTGGAATGTAGGGCTTAAATCCCAAGTCTTTTCCTAGTACCCTAACCATAGTGCTTGAGCTCTATAAGGTTCATTAAGGGCTCAAGCCCCTTGTTTGCTCCTTATCCATGTTCAGACCTCAAGGCCCATTTCTAGTGTACAAAGCCTAATTATGGAACTTGGTATCCCACTTGGATGTTAAAGAACCATGATTATGGTGCCAAGAATGATTCTTGTTGTTAGCTTGAGAAAATGACCTAGTCATGGTTCCCGTAACATCCTTGGAGATGATTGATAACCAACAAAGGTGTACAAATTGGTTTTCTCAAATCCCCCCACTGGATTTACAACTACCATACTCTTTGAGTACTCAATGTGGGAGAACCTTTAAAGTTATAAAGAGCTTAGTACTAATGTTTTTAGGGTCATTTTTTAACCCATTGTAACAAAAATGTGCATGCATTGATAATCTTCACATGTTATTAATGCATGCATGCTAATAACACACATGTTTTTTCTTGTATAAAACGAAAAAGGAATGTATAACAACCTTATTATTTCTTAAAAATAAGGAATTTTATACAAAAACACAAGCATTTCCCCTAGAAGTACTATTGTTTTAATATTTGTTGTTGTTTAGTGTAATTAAGAATATTTTTGTGAATTTATGAGTATCATTGATCCTTGTGGATATGGGAAACATGTGCATATGATAAAGAAAGTCTAATAGGAAGGAGAAACCCCTTGAAAAAATCATTGAACTAAGACAAAAGATAAAATTGGGTATGGAAAAACATAGGCATCCATCTTTCATCATCTCAATTCCTTACACAATGGATGCCATTGTGATCTCTAATTTGTCACCATAGGTGAAGCATATTCATTCAATGGAGTCCATTCTAATTCTAATATCAATTCAACCTCCAACCAATGTCCCATCAACAAACAATGATCAAGTTGAAGAACACATGGAAATTTTGCATGACATTGAGTATACAAAGGGAATTAGACATTCAAATTTTGTATAAAATTATGGTGAAGAGGCTCCTATAGTGAAATCTATTTTGGAAAGATTATATGTTCACCATACCAACCACTAGCATGTCTAGTTCTATCCCTATCTTGGCCATAATATGAATGAAGTGCTACGATATCCTGGTGAGTTTCTGCAATGTTGTGGTGATGGGTTCCAATATTTGGGTCCACCTTCCTTACCTCATCCATCTAGTTCATAATGAAGAACTTTGAGATGTGTTCATGTGGATAAAATTTCTCTAGTGATCATTGAAGGTAAGTTACCTAAACGAACTAACTAGAGATTAGTATTGCAACAAAATTGTTAAAGAGTATTTTGAACAGAAAAATGATGCATATAAATGTCAGTTTTTTTTTCCTTGTTTAAATCACACATTTTAGTTGCTATTAAGAAAATTTTAGGTAAGTGAAAAGTTCAAAGAAAAATAATAATGTTGTTAGAAATCTTCGAGATAGTTTTACTACAAATAGAAAGAATACTCATTTGCAATGTTTTAATGAAATCCATCATGTATTGTGAGAATCGATTGTAAACAAGACCACAAGGCGATGTTTCTTTCTCACACACAAATATAACACTTTTAAAGTAAGTGAAAAAACCCTTTTAATGTATTCTATTAGAAGAGAAATCCTTGACAACCCAAGTCAAACAAATTATTGGAGCTTCATTGGTAGGTTGCTTTGTTACAAAATGAGGTTAATTGAATATTTTAAGGGACTAGTCTATAACTTTTAGCATGAAAACACCATGCCTTCATCGAATATAAAGGGTGTGATAAAATTGATAAGAGGTTCTAGGGATTGTGAATCACACATTAAACACTTTCTTGACTTTACAGAGACATAAATCTATGAGAGATTCAATAATGGGAATAAGGAGTTGAACTTGGTCCAAAGATATTTGAGAAATGAAAACCTTGGTATGTTATGATATGCAAAGACTATAAAACATGATATTTTAGATACCACATTGAATTTGGTTATGATTATTATTCACATATATAGATCCTTTATGTTTTTAATACTAAACATATGCATGAGTGACTGACAATAAAATCATCGCTTTCATCAAGAGAATTTATCATAGAATCATGAGTCCAAGGCCCAACATACAAAAATATTATGAGAAATATTCTATAGATGGGGCATGCCCTAGGAGTAGTGGATTTTCATTATTGTGCTAGTGCATTCACAATTTGACTAGCTTGTGAAAAATGTCTTCTCTTTCTTCTTGAGTCATGGTTGACATTTTTGGAGGTTCAGTTGGTGAAGTAATTTTTGGTGGAGCCATGTGGGAAAAAAATAATAATACTCCTCTTTTTTCTCTTTATCAAAAATTTTGAATCAACAAAAACATATCTTCCAAACAATATATATGCCAATTGTAAATTGTGTACCTTTAAAACCCTAATTGGGAGATTGTCTTGTTGGCTAACCTTTGTCTTGATGTATCTCTGAAATTTAGGCCCTCCTGGGTTTGAAATTTTGTTCTATAGTACTCTTATGTTTCTTCTCTTCAATGCCACATGTTTGACCAAAATTCGATGTGCCAAGTGAAACTTATGGTAACTTTACGAAAACTTATAAATTTTTGGCCCTTTCTAGAGAAAGAACTTGTACGAAATGAAACATGTCTAATATTTTAGATATGTTTATGAAATTTTTATCTAGAATACTATGGTCTGTCTCGTTTCCAAATAAATTGGTGGCACTCAATGTGGACTTTGAAAACTTGAGATATGAAATTTCTACCAACAACACCTATTTGAGACTAGTTTTAGGACTAGTCAAATATCCCTAATTTCCACACCTTGTATCTCAGGAAATAAAATGATTCAAAACTTCAAATATTTACCAAAAATATATATCAATGTCTTATCAATATTATGAAAATTTTATAGTCTAAAACCTTTCCCAAAAAAAATTGTAGTGAAAATTCCAATATGACTCGTTTGAAATTGATTTTAGGACTAGTAAAAAACCCTCCCTTTCACAAGCTATATCTCATCAAGTGTAATAAACCAGTATCTAAAATTTTTACCAAACGTACTTATCTATGTATCCTCACTAGCATGAAAATTTCATAGTCAGAAACATTTCCAAGGAAAACTTATATTGAAAATTCCAAGATGACTCCTTTGAAACTTGTTTCAAGAATAGTCACAAACTATAACTTCAAAGGATATATATAGGAAAGTATAATGAACCAATACCTGAAATTTTTACCACAGTTACCTAAATATGTGTCGACATTATCCTCAAAATTTTGTTTTCTGAATCATCACTGGAAAAAAATTTATAGCAAAAATTCTAAGATGTCTTCATTGAAGGAATGAAACCCTAGGATCATATGCTCTGAAACCAAATGTTATGAACCAAACTACAAGGAATATCTAATGAATAATCCACTTTGAAGGGGAAACCTATTTTTACAATATATACAATGCATGAGACAAGATGAGATGATCCTAAACTATGCCTCATTGGTCTCCTATATATATATAGGAGACCAAGGTTCCAATTACAATTAAAAGGTCGAGTCGACAATGCTAATATAACAATAGAAATGCAACAACTTAATATATAGGGATTTGCATTAGGATTTATGATTATCATGGGGCTTTGTCTAGGGGCTTAACAAATTCTTTACCAGGGTATTTTTTAGTGGCAAACTCTTTCCATTTAGCTATTTTTTATCCTTTTAATCTAAAAATATGTTCGCCAATTGACTATTTTTTATCCTTTTTCAAAAAATATGTTTGCCAATTGGCCATATTCTGATTGAAAAAATGCCTACTTTTACATAAAATATGCATATATTGACAATATTCATCAAAATTTACAAGTTTTAATAGTAAATTGTAACAAACATAAATATATATAAAATGTATAAATATAAATAAATACAAATAACTAATAATTAATAATTAATTATAAAGAGACATGACATCCTAATGAAATGACACATCTCTTCATGGAAGGGAACCCCTACGTGGGTGTATATACAAGCCTCATTCTCAATTGTAAACATCTAATATATCTTATATTCATACATTATTTAATATATTATTTATCCTTATGGATTTCTTTATTCTATTCTACTTAAATTGGATATTCTTATAATTTTCAAAGAAGCTTGTTTGCTACATTGGTATTAGAGCCTCGTTTATTTTATCCAGGCCTTTGCTCATTAGACCCTCGATCAAAATTGTGTTTTCCTTGGAAACATCACTATTGGTCCATGGTCACCAGACTTTTAGTCAAATATCATCGCCCTTGGAAACAAATATGCCATCCTTTGGCTATAAAAATATCATCAGAGTTTCTCTGGTTTAATGGGTCCTTGACCACAACAGGATTTTGGCCATTAAAAGTTCAGAGTTATGTGAAATAAACAATTTACCATTGAAAATTCAACCAAAATAATAATAATAATAATAATAATAATAATATATATATATATATATATATATATATATATATTATGTTGCACGTTCAAAAAAATAACTGGAAATCATGAAGGTGAATTACAAACATAAATCTGGTGAAAAGAAATCATAGGGAGATTATGATCCGGGTGGATATTGGTGGCCACCCGCCTATTCCAACTGGATCCTCTTGTCAATTTTTAGTTCAACACGTTCTTTGGTACTTCTTTATCATTTTGGGTTCTACACTTTTGGGGTTGTCTGAATCCCTACACATCTTCGAGGTGTATATTGGTGGCCTCTTACCTAATCCAACTAGTTTATTTTGTATGTTTTCATGTCAACACACCTTGTTGTACTTCTAGGGCCATTTTGGAGCCCTAAACAATGTTTTGTTTGGCTCACCACAGTCAAACTATAGATGGAGTCAAATTTTGACAGCATATTGTGTATTTCTCTAAAAGACCTTTCCAACAGGATATCATGTGCCTAAAACAGAGGTCGTATGCAA
This sequence comes from Picea mariana, assembly GCA_032191745.1. Classification (NCBI taxonomy): domain Eukaryota; kingdom Viridiplantae; phylum Streptophyta; class Pinopsida; order Pinales; family Pinaceae; genus Picea; species Picea mariana. The sequence continues at coordinate 14,135 of JASDQU011312402.1, forward strand.
AAGCTAAGACCCCGGGAAGTTGAGGTACCAACTTACCCAAAGGGGCCCATGTTACTTTTGGCATTTCACCTCCTGGGGTTAAGTTTTTGGATGTCTAGGGTTTTGGAATTCATGAGTAATATGAAAAAGGCCTCTAGAGCCTCATTGTAATCATTTTTCTCAGAAGGATCCGTGTAGAAGTCACATCTCTTCTCAAGGATAGCTACCACCATTTGAACAAGTGTTTCAATTCTGCAATTTTACAGTTTCAACCTATTTCATTTATTCAATAGAAGATATTGTTCACTGGATATCTGTGTTGTTCTTCATATCTCTATGTTTATTGTATTTAGTCTATTAATCAGTTCGTTCAACTCCTAAATTTGAATCAGTGGTATCAGAGTAGTCTACTCTTGATTTATTTTTCTTCGTGCATGTCCCCAACAAGATCTGGGTACAAGAAGTTGGGACTTAAACCAATCGATCTATTTCAAGATCAACCACATCGAGCTTGAAAAAAACCCATGGGAGATGAAAAGAAAGATGATGGAGCAGGAGATCATTTTAAAATGTTGCTCAAGGAATCCCTTGCACGACAAAGGAATGAAATGATGGACAACTTTGAGCAGATCCTTCAGAGGCTACCCATAGGAGAAGAATCTTCATCAAGAGGCCATGCAACCCCCTTCAAGGTACAGGTAAATTTTGATATTCTATTATTTGAAGGACTGATAGATGCAGATGTTATAGATAAATGGTTGAATCTGCTCGAAGGGTATTTTTCGGTCCCTAATTTTTTCGATAGGGAAAAGATTAATTTTGCACTCCTCAAGGTCATCCCCCATGTTAAGGATTGGTGGGACACTTACTCTAAGCAAAGGGCCATAGAGGAATATGCAATATTTTTGGTTGCCCCTACATGGGATTCTTTCTGGGATGCCATTAAAGAGCAATACTACCCTATTGCAAGCTACAAGGACCAATACACCAAATGGACCACCCTGCATCAAGAAAGGGACCAAATAGTACCATATTTCACCAATATTTTCCATACCTTGTGCACCAAGTTGGGTATCAAAGACTCTGAGCAACATCTGTTGCTCAAATACCACAATTGTTTGCATAGATACATTCAAACAAAAATGGAGTTAATGGACATCACCTCATTGGGTACGGATTATAGATATGTTGTCAAGATCGAGCATAAATTTAAGAAGAAGAGGAGAGAGTTTGGATGTGAAAACTCCTCACATCTGAAGCAAGTCAAAGGTAGCCCCAACCCACACAATAAGGGACAAAGAATAGATGGCCACTCTCAGGACAACTAGTCCAAGCCACAACACAAGAAGGGCAATTAGAAGATGAATAAGGACATGGGAAAATGGTGTGAATACCATAAAATCCCTTGGCACAACACTGAAGAATGTCACTCCAAGTAGTCACTCGTGGTCGAGCTGAAGGATTCTGACTCATAGGCCGATTCTGATTCTGAATCAAATCTATAAGGAGGGAAGAGGATTATCGATGTTGAACCCAATTCTGCTATCACTACCACTAAAGTTCAGCCAAGTGAACCAGAAGAACAAGAGGAATAGGAATGCCTCTTTCACTCACATATGTGGNGCATAATGTGTATTTCTCTAAAATACCTTTCCAACGGGATATCACGTGCCTAAAACAGAGGTCGTATGCAAAAGCTAAGACCCCGGGAAGTTGAGGTACCAACTTACCCAAAGGGGCCCATGTTACTTTTGGCATTTCACCTCCTAGGGTTAAGTTTTTGGATGTCTAGGGTTTTGGAATTTATGAGTAATATGAAAAAGGCCTCTAGAGCCTCATTGTAATATTTTTTCTCAGAAGGATGCGTGTAGCAGCCACATCTCTTCTCAAGGATAGCTACCACCATTCGAACAAGTGTTTCAATTCTGCAATTTTACAGTTTCAACCTATTTCATTTATTCAATAGAAGATATTGTTCACTGGATATCTATGTTGTTCTTCATATCTCTATGTTTATTGTATTTAGTCTATTAATCAGTTCGTTCAACTCCTAAATTTGAATTAGTGGTATCAGAGCAGTCTACTCTTTATTTATTTTTCTCCATGCATGTCCCCAACAAGATCTGGGTACAAGAAGTTGGGACTTAAACCAATCGATCTGTTTCAAGATCGGCCACATCGAGCTTGAAAAAAACCCATGGGAGACGAAAAGAAATATGATGGAGCAGGAGATCATTTTAAAAGGTTTCTCAAGGAATCCCTTGCACGACAAAGGAATGAAATGATGGACAACTTTGCACAGATCCTTCAGAGGCTACCCATAGGAGAAGAATCTTCATCAAGAGGCCATGCAACCCCCTTCAAGGTACAGGTAAATTTTGATATTCTATTATTTGAAGGACTGATAGATGCAGATGTTATAGATAAATGGTTGAATCTGCTCGAAGGGTATTTTTCGGTCCATAATTTTTTCGATAGGGAAAAGATTAATTTTTCACTCCTCAAGGTCATCCCCCATGTTAAGGATTGGTGGGACACTTACTCTGAGCAAAGGGCCATAGAGGAATATGAAATATTTGTGGTTGCCCCTACATGGGATTCCTTCCGGGATGCCATTAAAGAGCAATACTACCCTATTGCAAGCTACAAGGACCAATACACCAAATGGACCACCCTGCATCAAGAAAGGGACCAAATAGTACCATATTTCACCAATATTTTCCATACCCTGTGCACCAAGTTGGGTATCAAAGACTCTGAGCAACATCTGTTACTCAAATACCACAATTGTTTGCATAGATACATTCAAACAAAAATGGAGTTAATGGACATCACCTCATTGGGTACGGATTATAGATATGTTGTCAAGATCGAGCATAAATCTAAGAAGAAGAGGAGAGATTTTGAATGTGAAAAATCCTCACATCTGAAGCAAGTCAAAGGTGGCCCCAAACCACACAACAAGGGACAAAGAAGAGATGGCCACTCTCAGGACAACTAGTCCAAGCCACAACACAAGAAGGGCAATGAGAAGACGAAGAAGGACATGGGAAAATGGTGTGAATACCATAAAATCCCTTGGCACAACACTGAAGAATGTCACTCCAAGTAGTCACTCGTGGTCGAGCTGAAGGATTTTGACTCGGAGGTCGATTCTAATTCTGAATCAAATCCAGAAGGAGGGAAGAGGATTATCGATGTTGAACCCAATTCTGCTATCACTACCACTAAAGTTTAGCCAAGTGAACCAGAAGAACAAGAGGAATAGGAATGCCTCTTTCACTCACATATGTGGGTAAAGGTAGCTCCACTTCATTTCATTGTTAATAGTGGCAGTCAAAAGAACCTGATCTCAATATAGGTCATCAAGTGAATGAACCTACCGATGACACTGCACCCGCAACCTTACACCATCGGCAAGCTTTGCAAGGAAGAGATCCCCGTGTCAGCCAACAGTGTCGTCTTCCCTACGACATCAAGCCCTTCAAAGATGAGGTATTGTGTGACATTTCTCCCCTTGAATTTTGTGATGTTCTTTTAGGAAAACCATATTTATGGAAGCATCATGTTGTGTATGATTTTAGACCCCATAGTGTTATTATTACTTTGGGTAGACAATTGTACAGGATACCATAGGTAGTGCCGACTACCATTATTTCTTTAATCTCTACTAAGCAATGCAATAAGGTCATTTACAGACCGAGAAATTTGTCTTCTTTGTGATCCGTGCTCACAATAAGTAGAAGGTGACTGCCACATCTATGACCTCTACACAGAGCCTCTCTTTACAGTAGAATCAAGTGGAAGGGATCGTGGAAGAGTACAAATACATCTTCTCCTCACCCACTATGCACTGCCAAGTCAAGCATCCAATTGATCTAACCCCTAGTGCACCTATGCCTAATGGACCATTCTATTGTTGCTCGTTGATGGAAAATGATGAAATCAAGCATCAGATCCAATAACTTCTTCAAAAGGAGCACATTAGACCCAACTCCTCCCCTTGCGGAAGCCTGATTGTACTGGTGCAGAAGAAGGACGAGACCTAGAGGCTCTGCATTGATTACAGAGAATTAAACAAAATCTTAGTCAGAAACCAATACCCAATTCCCAGGATTGATGACCTTATTGACCAACTCAAGGGGCAAAGGTTCTTCAACAAGATTGAACTAAAGTCTGGCTACCACCAGGTTCCCATTGAACTAACTGATGTCTGGAATACAACTTTCAAATATAAATAAGGTCTCTTCGAATGGTTGGTCATGCTCTTTGTCCTAACAAATGCACCATCCACTTTCATGAGTTTGATGGATGATGTATTGAGACTCTTCACCAACTCTTTTGTGGTGGTATATTTGGATGACATCCTCATCTTCAGAAGAACCTGGGAGGATCACATGTGACATATTCAACAAGTTTTGAGCACTCTGCGGAAGCACATGCTATATGCCAAATTGGAAAAATGTTCATTTAGCATGAACATGGTCCAATACTTGGGATACATTGTTGATGAGAATGGGGTACATGTCGATCCCACTAATATCCAATTCATCCGTGACTGGCCAGCCATGACCACCCTAACTAAACTTCAGAGCTTCCTGGGAATGACCAATTTATATGGATGGTTCACGTTGGGATTCTCCCATATTGCATGGGCCTTCAACCACGTGACCAAGAGAGGTGGAAGGGAAATGATCATGTGGGGGAAGGAACAACAACAAGAATTTGATGATCTGAAGCATTTATTATGTTCAAATCCAATACTCTCCTTTCCTGATCTACAACAACCATTCAATATTGAGACCGATGAATCTGACTATGTTGTAGGTGCAATTTTCACTCAACACTCTCATCCGGTGGCATACCATAGTGAGACACTCTAAGATACTTTTTGGAAATACCCCACCTATGACAAAGAAATGTATTCCATTTTACAAGCTTATCATCAATGGAAACATTACATTCTCGAAAAGGAGATGATCATCCACACTTATTACAATCCTCTACAGTTCATACAGACACAGGGGAAGTTACAGAATGATCACCATCAGAATTGGTCCACCTACCTGCAACATTTCCATCTCAACATCAAGTATAAGACAGGGAGCACAAAACGTGTCGCTGACCACCTCAATCGACCTCCCATAGCTGCACTCACCACTATGCTCCATTCTCATGGAAATGAGACATCTGAGTGGCCCCAACTTTATCAACAAGATCCAAACTTCGCCACCACCTATCAGCTCTTGGGTACAAGCACGACCGTCACCAATTTTCACATTCAGGACAAGTTGTTATGCCATCCGAGCCATCTATATGTTCTTGCAAGTGAGTGTGCAAAGATGATTTGGGAAGCCCAATACAGTCTGGTGGCAGCACATTTTGGCGTGGAGAAAATTGTGGATGTTCTCCAGAAACATTTTTATTGGCCAAAACATCGACAAGACATCAACAAGTATATCATATCTTTCACTCCATATTCCATTGCCAAGATAGCCATAAAGAAGCAAGGCTTATACACCCCTCTTCCTACCCCCGAGAAGCCTTGGGAATCCATCTTGATGGATTACATGTTTGTCCTTCCATCCACCAATCAAGGAAATGATTGTGTATTTGTGGTCGTTGATCAGTTTTCGAAGATGAACATCCTCACAACATGTAAGAAGAACATCACAGCAAAAAATACTGCCAAGATATTCTTTGACTAAGTGTGGGTCCATTTTTGGATACCACAGACCATCATCTCCGACTGGGACAATAGGTTCCTCATCACATTTTGGTCAAGTTGTTGGAAGGTTTACAATTGGGAGTAAGCTTGTCATTGATGGAAAGAACATTGATGGCAAAGATCAGCGATGGAAAAGAACAACAATGGAAAGAACAACGAAATCGCAAAGTGACGAAATCGCAAGGTGGACGAAATCACGAAGCGGTGAAATCGCGAAGGTGGACGAAATCGTGAAGCAGCAAAATCACGAAGTGGCAAAATCGTGAGAAGATCTGGGCTGTAGAATCAGGGGTATCTACGAAGGCTCAATAGCCATTAGATATGGTGAAGCTGCAAGGCGGATAAGTCCAAGAGTCATCCAACTCCCCAAAACTATGAAGGTATCCTAGCCGTCCATCGGGGACAGTCATGGACCGTTGATCCATAGGACATGTGGCGAAAGATAGTCATGTCACTGACTCGAAAGTCAAAGGAATGGGGTTCCCTAACCTATTGATTTCGCGATATGTGAAATTGCGAAACAATCTCAGCCATCAGATCGAGGTTTGATCTAGACCGTTGATCCGACTCCATCTCAGAGTTTCGCGTATCATGACTTAGAGTGATGAGAACCTCCATCGCAAGAATCGCAAGATGTGAACTCACGATAAGATTTGGACCGTCAGATCACCAAGGGTTCTGGACCATTGATCTAAGCTCCATCTCGGAGCTTCTCCTATTACTACTTGGAGTGACAAGAACCTCTATCAAAGGAATAGCGAGATGCAAATTCACGATGAGATTTGGACCGCAAATTCATGGAAATCATGGACCATTGATCTAAGCTTCATTTTTAAGTTTCGTCTATTGCAACTTGGAGTGACAAGAACCTCTATCGAAGGAATCGCGAGATGCGAATTCACTGATCAGAATCTAGACCAGGGGTCTAAAATTTGCACAATTTTTAAAGTGCTCGGAATGCGACGAAAACGGTTCCATTGCATTTGTCTCGTTCTCCTGATTCCGGCGGTATATTTATTTTCGCAAACGAAGTCCGTATGGAGAAGTTATTGAGGTCTGTTCGCCGAGCCAAACAGGCAAAATTTTGATGCTGACTGGGCAGGCCGTATAGCTGACGTGGCAGGCCATACAGCTGACGTGGCGGCCGTACAGTGACATGGCATGTCTGTATAGGACACGTGGCAGCTTCTGGATGAGACACGTGTCATGCATTTTGGCATTTTTGGCATGCAGTTTGACCAATTCGGAAGTGACACGTGTCACCACTAGATGGGTGACATGTGGCACATGATGACGTCAGCATTGACGTGGAGACCATACGTTGACGTGGGATAATCGGCGTTTGACATGTGGTAGGTGACGTGGCAATCGGTGATTGGTTGCAACTGGGCGAATTAGGTTGCGACACGTGGCATCTTTCGGGTGAATTGTAGGGTGCCACGTGGCCCAATCAAGGGCTGCCACATGGCACCCCGAGTTTGGCTAATTTGGTCATATAAAAGATATATGGAGGCCGCGGGGTTTGACCCCCGGACTTCCCCACTATGCTACACCTTAACATATTTCTGCTAGCCACCATACCGCCGCGAGTTCCTTGTATTGTATATGGTTTCATAGCTATATGAATTTACATTTGGTTGAATACGGTGGGGGGTCGGGCCGGGGCTAGCCCCGACCCCCGGTTCTATTACATTTTCATATGACCACAGCTTGGGTGATAGCGCACGGAGTATTAAATGGTTACGTTGCAATGTTTATGTAACACTTATTACATTTAAATGGCGCAGGGTTCCACGGGTGTGTGGTTCCATATTATATACGCGTGGGATTTGTATATTCAACCAAGTTACAGCCCGTGGTTTCATTATCGTTTCATATGACCACTATTCAATGGTGTTGGCGCGTATTACATTGCATTACATTGCAATGTATTGCAATATTATATGCATATGTATAAACTATGGTTTACAAAAACATTCACGCGGGGTTTTTAAAATACCGACCCATATTTTATTATCACATTTAAACCATATGTTAACAATTGCGCGCGCGTTTTGGTTTGGTAACATTAACCGTTGGGTATATTACAATGCCACATGCGACCACGAGTTGATTTTTGTGCGCGGTTTTATTGTGGGTTCCAACGGTGAACACCCACGCGCCCGACACACGTCGTTTCCAGGTTTAACAATGGCACAATTAGCCTTTTATGCGCGGGCAGGTGGCCACATGGCCCATGCGCCTTTTACCTCCATGATTCGGGGGCTTAGTTCCCCTAATTGTTCGAAAGATTGCACGATTTTTGGGAACGCACGTGGGAGCTAGGTTTTGGAGGCAAAAACGCTCAGAAGCCAAGTTTAGTTTTCCAGAGTGCAGAATGGCGAACAGGTTACAGCAGGCTTGAAGGAGAAAAATGGCAGCAAGCTAACTTCTTCAATTTTTGGCCAAATGAGGAGCTATAAAAGCCCAGCTAGGGGTTTTTGGATGTTCTGATTCCATTGGTGAGGTATTTACAGACATTTGGAGACTTCTAATGCAGGTTTTTAACCATTGAAGCTTGAGGAAGCTCAAGGGACCATTGAAGCCCTCATTGTTTGAGGCATTGCTCTGATGAGCACATATTCATTTGCTGAGACTAAATAGTCATTTTTGTCTGTTTATTATGCTCTGAACACATTAGGATAGGTTACAGATCCATTGGAGGACTTCTACAGGCATTTTTGCTCCATTCAAGCTCAGGGAAGTTTGGAGGCCATTTGTAGAAGAGGTCATTGTTGGATGAGCCAATGTCCATTTGCAGAGTTTTTACAGTCAAATTTGGGGTTTTTATGTATTCTGAATCCAATGGTACAGTCTGTAAATCCATTGGAGTTGAGCAGCAGCTTGTAATGAGAATTTGACAAACTAATCCCAAAGAGCCAAGTCCATTGAAGGAGGCTCAAGGAGACGTAGCCCAGAGAGGGGTG
>JASDQU011312403.1:0-13485 GCA_032191745.1 Picea mariana
TGTGAGCTCCTCCACCTTGGCCAGCATGGGGTCTCTGATGCTGGAGCCCCCCCTCTTCTCTTTTGCTTTCATTACAGTATTAAGATCCCCGACTATGATGATATTGCTGGGAGAAGTCTCCCTTAAAAAGGAAGAGAGAGAATTCCAACATTCTCATTTTTCAGAGTAGGAAACAGGTACATAAAGATTGAAGAGAGAGATGGACAACTTACTTGCATTGTGCTTCAGTTCTATGAAGATCTAGTGCTGGGTTTCATGATGCTTATTCAGTTGGAATAAGTCTTCAGTCCAAAGAGTTGCCAACCCTCCAGAGGTTCCCCTTGAACTGACTGCTTTGGCTGATCTTTTATTCCACTTTCAACCGCTGATCTCTAGAAGGGCTTTCCCTTCTATTTTGGTCTCTTGGAGCATGAGAATTTCTAAGGGATCTACTTTCAAAAGGTCCTTAACTACTTCTATTTTAGAGGGATTCCCCAGTCCTCTACAGTTCCAAGAGATGAGATTCATTATTTACTTAAGGGGGGATTGGGGCCTCCCTTGGAAGGCCTTGGTCTGGTATTTTGCCCAATAGACATTTCTATTGTAGACTAGCTTCCTTGTATTTTGAGCCTTTCTGCCTCCTCCTCCCTCTTTTCTTTGCGGGATTTCCTTCTTTCTTTTTTCGAAGGACGCTCATAGGTTTCATCCTCTAAAGAACCTGAGCTTTCCACTGGTTTTTTCCTTGCGATTCCTGCGTATGAAGGATTGGAGGGGTTGCCTTGATTGGCTTCGATCTGTATTGTTTCCCCTCCCTCTTTGTTTGAAGGTGGCGTGTCTTCCTGTTCCACGTTCTCTTGGGTTAGATTTACTTGGTTGTTCTGCGCACTTTCTGTCCCATTTGGAGTTGCTTCCATTTCTTGGTCGGTTTTGGAGCTGCTAGGACCTCCAGTCATATTGCCTTTACCTGTGCCTTTTTTTGAGTTTTCATTTTTCTGAACTAGGGTCCATTGTCCCCCATTTTGTTTGTCTACTTGTTCCTCAGCCTTCTTCTTGCAATGCTTTGCAAAGTGTCCGTGCCCGTGGCAATGTTTGCATTTAAAAGGTAGTTGTTCGTAGTCCAACTCCTGGACATGCGTCCACCCCGCTACAGTGAGTTTGATTGCTTCAGGTAACCCCTCTTCTAGATCCACTTATACGCAGATACGAGCGCAAGAATACTGATCCTTTCTTGCAGCTTGGTCTATGTATTTTCCCAACACATTACCAATAATCTGGAGGGATTTTTTATTCTAGCAGTGGAGAGGTAAATGAGGGAGACTGACCCAAACCGGGACAGCAGAGGGGATGTCCTGGGTGGGATCAAAATCTGGAGTCCATTTGTTTAGATAAAGACCCTGGGGTCCCATGAAGTATGGCCCATTTCTGAAGATTAATCCTCTGTCATCCGGGTTTTCGAAGACAAACACAAAGAAACCCTTTCCTATGAAATAGCTTTTGACTCCCTCTTTGATCAATGGCTTCCAGTTCCTTTGAGTCCATTCTTCCACCGATTTGGGAGAAGGCCAGAGGCCCGTGAACTGGCCTATGAGGCCTCTCTCGGCCAGGTTCAAGGCCACTTTGCAGGTTTCTTCTTCCGGAAGGGCCACAGAAGGGATTGAGTCCATTTTCTTTACGAACTTCTGTCGAGACGCAGTGGGAGGGCGCTTAGGGCCGGCGGAAACCATGGTTTTGAAAGCAAGAACCTCCGAGGGCGAATCGAGCATCCATGGTCTGAAGGAACACGTAGTAGGTCGATCAGGAGGGCGCAGAGGCCTCAGGGGCATGCTGGAGCAGCCAGCAGCCCTAACGCTAGCAGAGCGCGAGGAGGCAGTTTTCTTACTTGTTGGTGATCTTTAACATAATTTATTAACAATTAATATTTTTTTTAATTAATAAACAAATATTTTATTTAAATAATAATAATTTAATAATTCATTAATTAATTTTATTAATATAATTTGTTATAATTAATCATAAAAATAATAATAATAGATTAATAATATGAAAAATATAATTATTAATAATAATCATAATAATATTGAGTGGATTACTATCATAGTTGACTCATCCTAATTTGACTCTTCTTTGTCTTATACAATATCATAGTTGACTCTTCGTTGTCTTATACAATATCATAGTTGACTCATCCTAATTTGACTCTTCGTTGTCTTATCCATTGAGTGATTCATAAAGTAAATGTAAAGAATCATAAGGTAAATATGAATGTAAAGAATCATAACGTAATTATGTTGTCTTGACTTTCACTTTCGGTGAATCATAAAGTAACCACAATGTAAAGAATCATAAGGTAATAATGAATGTAAAGAATCATAAAAGTAATTATGAAGAGAATGATGAAACAACATGTCATGGTTGACTCATCCTAATTTGACTCTTTGTTGTCTTGATTTATGGAGTGATTCATAAAGTAAATGTAAAGAATCACAAAGTAAATATGAATGTAAAAAATCATAAGATCATTATGTTATCTTGACTTTGAGTGAATCATAAAGTAACCACAATGTAAAGAATCATTCTAATTTGACTCTTTGTTGTCTTGATTCATCGAATGATTCATAAAGTAAATGTAAAGAATCATAAGGTAAATATGAATGTAAAAAATCATAAGGTCGTTATGTTGTCTTGACTTTGAGTGAATCATAAAGTAACCACAGTGAATGTAAAAAATCATAAAGTAATTATGAAGAGAATGATGAAACAACATGTCATGGGTGTGGAATATCTTCCAAGTCATCCCGCTATTACTTCTACGCTCAGATTTGAAATTAATCAACTGATTGTTTGTTGTCATTCTTGAAATTAATCAACTGATTGTTTGTTGTCATTCGAGATTTTGCGCTTGAAAGACACTGAAAAAGTTTATTATGGTATGTACGTGCATCTCAGATCTCATCCATATCTGGTTTTTTTTTCCAACTGAAAAATTTCTCATTATATATAATTATATAATTGTGTTATGGACACAAGGTTACATATGCAACAAAAAAAATTGGTGTTTTATAACTTTCCCCTTTGTGAATTTTTCAATCAACAAAGTGAGAGAGTTATAGTAGGAGCAAGCTACATCGAGTAAATCATGCATGTAAAGATTCATTGTTGGCTGTATGAGTATGTCATCACTAGAAAAGTTGCAAAGAAGATATGTTGCCTATGATCAGAGATGAATCCAGCTTTCATGTCTTGAAAGACCGTTGAGGAAATTGGATTGTCCGATGAACTGGTCTTAGCACAAGGTTAGAAAGAGGGGAGGGCCCTCATGGCCATTTGTCCAGAGATGGTAAGTAATGATCCCCACTTTCTCCTGGAGGGCAGCCTTTGATAGAATATCAGCAGACTTGTTATGCTCACGAAATATGTGTTTGTAGCTGATCTTTTGAAAGAGTGTTTGAAGAAGTCTAATTTTGTCCTTCCAAGCCAGGAGCGAGAGGGCTTGGAGTTTACCCCTGCCACTCAACCATTCTATGATAAAATTGGAATCACCAAGTACCTATAGGGTGTCAATGTGAAGTTTGGATGCTATAAATAGTGTGGCCCAGGCATCTAAAAGTTTTGCCCTGGTGTTGGTACCTGGACCACAATTGAAAGTCCATTTGTAGAAGGTATTTTGGGTGATTTTGATTAGTCCTTCGGCTCCACTTAGTGTCCCATTAGTGAGTGCAGCTCCATCAAACCACGCAGTTGGGACATCTTCAATATCTAGGACCTTTAAAGTGCGATGAAGTCTTGTCTTTTTTGTTGTTGAAATGTTCCAGGAATTGTGGATTCCAATAGCTTTATATGTTGCAGCAATAGTGGAAGGGATCCCATTATCAAAGATGGTCTTATTTCTTTCAAGCCATATCATCCAATAGATGATGGAAAGAAGATGCATATGCTTATGTTCTTTAAGTGCCCAGGTTTTGTAGCAATTCGGGAGTGAAGCTCCAACCCATGTGGAAGTAAGTTTTAGAGTCAACATAGTTATTTGCCAAACCTTTTTTGTGAAGATACAGGTGATGAAGAGGTGGTCTATTGTTTCATAGTTTTGACGGCATAAATGGTAGAAGCTAGGACCATAATCTCCTTTTTTTTTAGCAGTACATCCCATGTGTTAAGTTTGTAATTTGTCAACAACCAGGTAAATAACTTTACCTTGGTCGGAATACGCTAGCTCCAAATTCGTTTTTCCCAACCTTTTGTGGTTGTTGTCCAAAGAGAGTGTGAGAGGGCTGAGTAAACGGTGTGTACAGTAATATTTCCCGAACCGTCGCCCCCTAACCAAAGTGGTTGGTTTGCTGTGTTGTTGAGATAGATACCTGAGTGCATAAGAGTGTCCCAAAACCTGTTCCAATCGCTTGCTAGATCTGGAGTGAGACCAAGTTCTGTGTTGGTGATCCAGCAGTCCGGTTGGTGTTCTAATTTGGAAATTGTTTTTAATTGGTGAAGATACTAGATATTGTTTGAGTGCAGACGTTGAATTAATTGTGGAGAGAGTGTGGTTGAAGAATCCATCCCCAAGATGTGATCACGACCAAGGTAAATGGTAGTGCCCGAACCTGGGAGCCAACAAAGCCTTCGTGTAATGAGGATTTTTGTTTTGGTGATGTTCCTCCAAAAAAAAAAATGTCGATCTGGCATCTNNTGTCGATCTGGCATTGTCCGCCTATGATTGAAGCCAACTTTTAACTGTGTAGTGGCTAAGATATTTGTCAAGAATTATGGAGTGCCAAATGCCCTGACGAGTCAGCACTCGCCAGAGTGTTGCGGTCGCAAGAGATTGACCGAAGAGAATAGGACTGTGAATTCCCCATCCACCCCTTTGTTTTAGCTTTGCCTGTGTGATCCAGCTACAGAGGTGTTGTCGTGAATGATCGGAGCAGCCAGACCAAAGAAAATTAAAAATCAATTTTCAGAGTTTAGTAAGGACTAATATAGGGATAGCTACCAGGGCCATCCAATAGACTGTCTGTCCTTCGACAACTGCTTTGATTAGTGTGTATCTACCACCAAGTGTGAGACATCTTGTGCACCAATGTCCTGTTCTTTTCTCAACTTTGTCTAGAAGCCAATTCCAGTCTGAAGGCTTATAAGTGTCAATTTTAGATGGTAGCCTAGGTAGGTGAGGCCAAATGAAAGTGGAGAGAAGGTGTGGGGGAAAATCTCCTTTAACTAGGCCAAAGAATCAGGATGTAGATTGGCAAAGTAGAAAATGGATTTGTCCCAATTGATCGTCAATCCAGTAACATTGTAGAAGTTGTGTAGGATTTCTTTGATATCATTCCATTCTTGAGGAGTGCCCTTTGACAAGATGAGGACGTCGTCTACAAAGAGAAGGTGTAAAATATTAAGGGTTTTGGAAACCTTTATACCAGTAATTTTACCTTTTGTTTGTGTTGTTTTTAGAATTTGGCTTAAGGCCTCCATTGCCAAGATGAAGAGTAAAGGCGAGAGGGGGCAACCCTGTTGTCTCAAACCTCTGCCTATGTGGAAAAATGATGAGGATTCTCCATTTACAAGGATGGAAATATTGGCACTGCTCACAGAACTCATTATCCATTTTATCAATTAGTGGCTGAAACCTATCTGAACTAGGATTAGTCGAAGAAAATCCCAATCTAAGCAGTCAAAGGCCTTTTTGAGGTCTAGTTTTAGAATTAGTGCATTGGAGTTTTTTACTTTGATGCTATGTAAGCACTCATGTGCAGTGTCGATGGCATCAAGGATTGGGCAACCTTGTAAAAAACCCAATTGTTCTATCGAGAGGATACGTGAGAGAAGAGGTTTGATCCCGGTGGCAATGATTTTGGAGATGAGCTTATAAAAAAGATTGCAGAGGGCAATAGGCCGGAAGTCACCAAAAGTAGTAGGAGAGTCTGATTTGGGAATAAGAATGAGGAAGGTCAAGTCGATAGGACCAATGACCTTTTTGCGAAGTATGTTGTCCTCCACTAGATCTAGAAGATCCGGACCAACTAGATCAAAAAAGTGCAAGTAAAACTCGATAGTCCAGCCATCTGGGCCTGGACTTTTGTCCTTTGTGAAAGAGTTGAGAGCCACAAAGACCTCATGGAGAGTGCACGGACTGTCAAGTAAAAAGGAGTCTTCTTCCAAAACTAAATGTATGAAGAGGCTAGCGACCAAAGCTGAGTTCTACAGATTTGTTGATGGGTTCTGTTTGAAGAAAGGCTAGAAATAATTAACTATTGTTGTTTTTAAAGCTTGTTGTCCACTGTGGAGTGTACCATCCTCTGTTGTGATTCCCCAAATATGTTTTTTGTTTCTGCTTGCATTGGCAAATTTGTGAAAGTATTTTATGTTAAGATCACCACTCTTTATCCAGTTGAATATGCATCTTTGTCTCCAGGTGGCCTCCTCATTTATCAATAGCTGGTTCCTCTCCACTTCAAGTTCCTTTAAGATATGACAGTTGGTTCATGTGTGACCAGCATTGGCATCCATGAGTAGTAAAGATCGAATGGTTGTGTCTAGATCATGTAGTCTTTGTGTATTTTGTTTTTGAAAGATGGCTACCCATTCTTTAGTGCACACTTTTAAAGTTATGAGTTTCCAGGCTATTTTGTGTTGTATACAAGACTCAGATAAATAGAGGGGATCTTTCCAAATTGTAGCAACTAAAGAATTGAACTATGCTTCCTGTAACCAGTTTGAGTTGAATTTGAAGGGGTAAGCTATCTTTTGTGTGGCTGCGTCCAAGTGTAGGAGTATTGAAGCATGATCTGAGAAAAAATGCAAGCCTACCTAGTTTTTGAATCTGGTCTCCGGAGATAAGAGTTGATCTGATAGTAGGAATCGATCTAGGCGCTTTGAGATGTATTCAACACCCTCACGTCCATTGCGCCAAGTAGGAGTTAAGTGTTCAGGCACAAGGCCCACCATTTGGTGAGTAGAGAAGAGTGTTGAGAAATAATTATCCAATGTATCATGGGTGGTAGCTGCTCCCCGGATTTCTCCCACCGATGTTGTTAAGTTGAAGTCACCTGCTATAATTAAGTTATCCAGATCAAGAATACCCATGGTTTCTATTTTTTCCTAGAAGTACTCTCTATATGAGCAGGGGCCATATAGGTTGAGGAGATTATATCTTTTGTTTGAATGATGGCAAGTACCAGATAATAGAATTCCCCCACATCAAATAAATGGGAGAAGGTCAAAAGTGTCAGGATCCCAAGCTACTGCTAAGCCCCCAGAGGTGCCAAGAGAATTTACTGTACAAATGTGCCAGTTGGGAAAGAATTGTTTGAGAAAATTTCTGGCCTTTGAACCGTTGACTAAAGTTTTCTGAAGAAAAACGATGTCCAGAGAGTTTCGTGAAATAAGTCTTTTGAACGAGGCAGCTTTTAGGTGGCCCCCCACCCCTCTGATGTTGAGGGAGAGCAGGATCATGGCTTTGCTCTTGCTAGGGCTTTCATGCCTCTAAGCACCCCAATGTCAGATGAAGTGTGTTGAGTGTCCCCATGAAGGGATGATGTGATACCCTCCTTGCGGCGAGCACTTTGGGTTTTGATGGGAGAATGTTCGAAACCATGTCCTCTGAACCAGGTATAATATTTTCCCAAGGATGATGAAGGAGTATCAATAGTTCTCTGTGAGTGATCAACAACTGTCCTGTTGTGTACAGCTGTGCCCCGGTAAGTAGGCAAAGGTAGGGGATCAAGAACTTCTTTGTATGAAGGTAATAGCACGTTCAAAATGTTATCTAGATCTATGTCACCTAGATCTGTCTCATTCTGACCTGACAAGCTGGGAAAATCCTCCTGTGTCAAGGTTTGTGTACCAATAATCTCTGACTGTTGGTTACTAATGCAGTTTGAAAGCGAACACTGTGCAGTATGATCTCGAGCCTCCCAAGTGAGAAGAGGAGAAGTAATGGACAGTGAGGGTAAGGATGTGTTTTGCTCTGCAAGTGTGGGGTTTGCTCGGATGATGGATGGTGTTACAGGATGGTTGGCTCTTGGTTTCATGGTAAAATAGTTTTCATGGGTCAAAGTCTGTGTGCAAAAAATCTTTGGCTCTTGATCACCAAAACAATGAGACTTTGTAGACAATGTTGTGAGTTCTCTGTCCTCCCGAGAGTGATGAGGAGAAGTGGTAAATAACAGTGAGGGTGAGGGTGTGTTTTGCGTTGTAATAGTGGTGGGACAGCGTATGGTGTGTGGGGATGTGTGGATATTCAGTGTAGTAGACTGCACGATAGGAGGGAGTGTATGATGAGGGTCAGCAAGTGGAGGAATCTCTCGAGAAGTGGGGAGGTCGATGATTGGTTGTTGAGTCACTGGTAAGTTCGTTCGTAGCTGCAAGGGGCAGCTGATGTAGGATGGTAGAGTGTGGTTATTCAGTGAGGTAGACTGTGCAGTAGGAAGAGATGTGTTGTGAGAGTCAGCCCTGGCACTGGTCACCATTTCTTCGATAGAACTGGCAATAGGGTGAGTGTGCTGCGTGTCAAGTAGGATATGTGTAGTGGGCAAGATGAGGTCACTAGGGGTGGTAGATAGAAAAGGTTGAGAGCAAGTATGAGAGGCTCTGGTAGAAGTGATGTTAAGTCCCTTGGAAAGAAGAGGAGAGCTGCCAATAAAATCAACTTCTAGTGCAGAAAGAGAGGAGAAGAGGATGGGGTAGATTTGCTTGATCTTACTAGAGTTGGTGTCTACACCAAAATCAGTCTTCCTCCAGATAACCCGGTATGTGCATATGTGAGTGCAAAGGTGGAGAGTCTGAAGTGTTGTCTAGCTCTAGCATGAGTTCCTCCGTGTTGTCCTCCTCAGTAGCACCTGTGCAAGTCTTCCTTAAGTGTCTCGTCTTTCTGCAGAGAGTGCATCTGAAGGAGATGCCAAGATAGTCAAGTTTCTGGCGGCAGATGTGTCCTCTCCAATCAATGTCCATAGTTTCAGAGAGGCCCTCATGAATTTCCAACTCAACTAAAATTTTTGCAAGCTTTTTGTTTGAGCTGGAGAGGATCTTTGAGTCTAAAGAAATGAAATGCCCTAAGGAGTTCCCAATGGCCATGAGGGCTTTTTCATTCCAGAGATGTAGTGGTAGACCTGGGAGGAGTACCCACAGATGTCGAAGTCTGAAGTAATCATGATATGGGTCGAAGCCCACTCTCCATCGTTTCAGCATGAGGTTGTTGTCTTCTGTAGGCCAGAGTCTGTCCAAGATGGTTGTGGCATCCTCAGGAGTGTTGAAATGGAAGTGTAACCAGCCATTTACTAGCTGTGAGTGTGTGGGAACATATCCCAGAATGGGTTTCCAAGTAGTCTCCATCCAAGAATCCAGGTCCAGGGTGTAGAGATGTCTATAAGAAATCCTACCCACAAGACTGCAGAGAGCCATGGAGACAGTCTCTTTCAGACCAATGTCTATGCCAAGTATGAGCTTCTTTTTAGTTTTCTTAGTCAGCCAAGGTCTTGCCGGTGGTTTTTTCCTCACTAGAGCTTGAGTGTGTGATTTGTATGTTGTTGTGGAAGGTGCAGATGGTCCAAGGGAGGTGGGACGATCTTGTGTAGTCCAAGAACCTTGTGAAAATCCTATGCCAATAGCTAGGGGGAAGGGGCTGATGGTGTGTCCAGAGGCTAAGGTAGAAAGATTACCAGTCATGTGTGTGTCTATAGCCAATGGTGATGGAGAGTGATAGGGCTTTGGTTACTTCAGTATTTTGCTTGCTTTTAATAACATGTGTTTCTATCAATTCGAACAAGCATATAGTAGGCCAGAGCCTTTTGCATTAGAGGTGTACTTACATGACCAGTTTTGACTGGAAAAAGAATGTTGTAGACAAAGAGCTATGGCATTTACAGGCTCACTAAGTGTAGAAGTGTTGAAAAATGACAATCTGGGAAAAACTGATACCAACGTGAAATTGAAGTTGCAAGAAAGAAAAAAAAACATGGGCGGGCGAAAATAGCATTCTTGCAATTTTAATCTTACTCCTATTACTAGTGAAACATGGTACAGTTATTATCCAAAGAGCTAAACTTGCAATTAAAGCAAAGGACAGGTATTAAATACTGAGGCAGTTATAACATGGTATTTGAAAGGTCACAAAGTTGCCTTTATAGCTCAGTGGTAGAGCGTCAGTCTTGTAAACTGAAGGTCCGCAGTTCGATCCTGCGTGGAGGCAATTAATCACTTTCTTGACAGGCATTAAAAACTGAGATAGTTATAAGATGGTGTTTCAAAGGACATGGTATTTCACAGGCCACAAAGTTGCCTTTATAGCTCAGTGGTAGAGCGTCAGTCTTGTAAACTGAAGGTCCGCAGTTCGATCCTGCGTGGAGGCAATTATGCATTTTCTTGACAGGCTTATTTCCTTCCTTTTAGTCTCGCAGTCTGACCAAGCTTTCTCTTAATTAGGAAGAACTGGAGTATCGTCCTTGGCCGTTTTGCATAAGAAGAACATTGATGCAACAAACAAACAAATAAATAATCATCTTGATGCAACAAACAAACAAAAATAAAATCTAAAGTCTGCGTTTCTGTTTCTTCACAAAAACTATAACTGGAGGGACATCATGGACATAAATACCTCTCACCTCATGGATTGTTGTTGTTCTTAGCAGGTTTCAGGGCTTTGAAGTAGGGTTTGGCGCTTGGATTTTTGCAAAGAGAATTTGATTTTTATGTCCATTGATGCGAGTCTCCTGATATCTGTAATGCAGAGCAGTGATGAAGGTGAAGAAATGGAAATAAAATACCAGACACCACGACATTTTATAAAAGAATTTAAAACATGACTTGCTAACAGGGATTGTCCATTCTTTTATGCGCAAGGTTCGAACCAGGGGGGATCACGCTGCTACGATGTTTCTCTGCGAACCTCTGCCAACGCAAGATGCCAACTTCTTATTCTGTTCGGACGAGTTAAAAAGCCGTCGAAACGGGAAACGGGACTAATAACAAAGAGAATTCCAACACATCAGCTCGTACAAGTTGAACGTCGGTCTGTATAAATATTTAATACGTTGGTATTATTTGCATATTTAATACTAATATTTGCATATTATTATTAAATTTTGTATTTATACTTTAAATTCATAAAAAAGAATTAATAATAAGAAATGAGATTATTGCACTTGTAATTTAAATCCATAAATTAAATAGAAAAAGAATTAATAATAAGAAATTACATCACTAAACTAGTATGTAATGTAAGAGATGTTCATGTAATTTTACACATTAAAATAATAATTAAAATAAAATAAAAAGTATTTTATATATAAAATATATATTGATTTGAATTGGTTCCGTTAAAAAAATAATGTACTGGTTATGGAAGTCCTAATAAATTATAAAATATTTTAATATTAATGTATTAAATTAATATAGATTAATTTTTTTTTGGATATAAACCTTTACCTTTTTCTCAAGTTTTGCTATTTAAAAAAGGTTTTCACTTTAAGAAATTTGATTCCTCCACTTAATATACAGAAAAATAAGATAAATCTATATTGATGATATAAAAATATGTTATTGTAACAAAATAATTATTAAATCATATAAATCATATTTAAATCATATACATAAGAATTAAAAATAAAAAAAGTTTATAAAACATGTTATTAGAATCAATAATAATAATATTAAAGTGAATAATAATGCGATTACATTATTATATTATAATTAATTTTATTTATATCATAAATTTATTTTAAGATTACAAAAAAAATATCAATAATACTTTATAATTTATAAACCATTTTTATATAATAAAATATAAAATTTCCTAATAACTCATTAAAAATATTTACATATACTCATTTATGTAAAAAATATGCAAAGCTTAATATCTTCCTTTATATCAAAATGTGGTTATACCTTATTTTACCATTTCATGTGATTCTTGGCATTATACCTAATACATATTTTGTCACAAGATAGTACCACCTCCCATGATCCATAAATAAATGGATTATACCCTATGTTGTTATTTCATGTGATTCTTGGCATTATACCTAATACACATTTTGTGGCAAGATAGTACCCCCTCCCATGATCCATAAATAAATGGATGATCACTAGCTTTTTTTATAAAATAAAATAAATTAATGAATAATAATAAAATAAATTGTATTTCTTAATTATTTTTAATTTTTATTTTAAAAATTATAATCACATTTACTTTCCAATTAAAGATAACTTTATTTTAAAAATTATAATCACTTTTATTTTCTAACTTCATTGTTTATAAAGGTATATATATTATTATTTGAAAATAATAATCATATGAAAGAATGATTTTTATTTGTTTATCATAGTTTTGATAATAATGTTCTAAGGGTTTATGGAGAAATGCTAAAAGCGAAGACGAAACCATCTTGAAAAGATTGGACAGATTCCTAATGCTTGATCATTTATTGGGAGGGGATACACTAGTAAAGACATGAGTCGGATCAAGGAGACAATCAAACCACCTTCTAATATGGTTGAATTGGAAAAAGATGAGCCTAAGCCTCTTAGCGCATTTAAATTCAACCATTCTTGGCTATAGGAAGAAGACTTTAAAAAATTGGTGGTTGCAAGCTAGATGTAGATGCATGATGAAGGGGAGGAATCTGCAATGAAATAATTGGCTGCAAAAATCTCAAAGGTTAAAAGAGTTATGAAGGAGTGGTCCTCGAAGCATAGGAGGATGTCCCAAGTAGATATAAAGGAGATTGAGAACAAAATTGTCTTCTCTTTGATAATAATGTGGTTGGTACTTTTTCAAAGGATGAATTAAATGATCTAAAAGAATTGGAAATAAAAAGGAAGGAGTTGTTAGAGAAAGAGGAAGTGAGATGGAGGCTAAAAAGTAGGGTAACATGGATTCTGGAAGGAGATAATAACACGAAGGTTTTCCATCATTTCAAAAACTACCATAGGTTTTCCATCATTTCAAAAACTACCATAAACAGATCAATATGATATGGGAAATCAAGTATAGAGAGGGGAGAACAATGAAAACTTTCGTAGAAAAGGACGAGGCAGGAAGAATTCACTTTAAAAATCTCTTCAAGGAACTAAGGGTCTATAACATTGGCGAAATAATGAAAAGTTTGGACTTGGTTCCCACTCTTATCGACGAGGATATGAATCAAGTTTTGGAAGAAGACGTTACCAACAAAGCGATTCTCTCAGTCTTAAATTCTTTCAAGAAAGGAAAAATCCCAAGGTCGGATGGACTAACAGTAGAATTCTTCATGGGTTTCTATGACCTCTTGAAGGATGACTTGGTAAATGTGGTATAGGAATCGATGGACTCTGGGAAAGTTTTGGGTGCACTTAACACCACTTTTATTGCATTGATCCCTAAAAAACGAGATGTTGATACCTTTGAAATATTTTAGACCAATTTCCTTGTGCAATTTAATATATAAATTGATTTTCAAAACCATCACTAACAGATTGAAAGGAATTCTATCAGGGATTATCTCAGAGGAGAAATTTGGGTTTCTCAACAATAGACAAATA
>JASDQU011312404.1:0-10524 GCA_032191745.1 Picea mariana
GACGGCATACTAATGCGTTGTCTTGAAAAGGACAAAGCAGAAAAAGTTTTGCTCGAGTTGCATGCAGGAGAATCCAGTGGTCACTTCAGTGGTGACACCACTGCTCATAAGGTTTTAAGAGCCAGTTACTACTGGCCTACACTTTTTAGAGACGCCCATGCCTTGTGTCGTAAATTCATCTGTCGGAAAGCATCAGGGTGGTTGCAAAAACCAGCCTTTCCCTTGCAACCCATTTCAGTAGATTCTCCTTTTCAGCAATGGGGCCTTGATATCATAGGTCCGGTTAATCCTCCATCCTCGCAATAGCATAAGTATATTGTGATAGCCACAGATTACTTTACTCGATGGTCTGAAGTTGCTGCCCTAAGAACTATCAACACCAGTCAGGTAATCGATTTTCTAAACTCGAATATTATCACTCGTTTCGGTATCCCTGATTGTCTAGTCTTTGAAAACGCTTCATATTTTTCTTCTCTTGAGATGAGCGAGTTCACCTTGGAGAAAAAAATTAAGTTGAAGTACTCTGCTAGTTACTACCCCCAGGGCAACGGATTAGCAGAATCAACAAACAAGAACTTGATTAAAATTATCAAGAGGACCGTGGTTGAAAATCACAAGAATTGGCACAATGCCCTGCTGAACACGCTCTGGGATGATAGGGTAACGCCAAAATATTCTATAGGTAACTCCCCCTTTTTTCTCGTTTATGGCAGGGAAGCAATTCTACCACCTCACATTCTTCCTCCTTCGCTTCAATTGTCACAAAAAGTCCAAGAAGAGGATTGTCCCCCTTTAGAAAACCAAATTAACAATTTGATGAAGCTAGAAGAAGTAAGAGCCCAAGATAAGCGTAAGTTAAATCAAAATCAACAATTAATTAAAAGCTGGTTCGATTCTAATTCTGCTTCTGATAGGAATTTTGAAGTAGGCGATCTCATCTTAAAATGGGACAAATCACACGAAGGAAAGGGTGAGCACACTAAATTTCAAAACTTATGGCTTGGACCATTTTTAATTGCTGAAAAGTTGGGTCCTAGTTCCTTTCGATTGCATAATATTGAAGGGCATCTTGACACCTGTCCAGTGAATGGCCAAGCCCTGAAAAGATATTTTGCTTGATAACTACCCTATTATATTATGTAAATATTTCATTTTTGTTTGCACTTTCATTTGCTTTCTGTTTTTGATTTTGTTTTGAATTTATCAGTTTGTGTTTTTTGAAAAATATGCATACCTGTACACTGAGCCATTCAGACAAAGACAATATAAAATTTATTTGCTGAAATAACTTCTGAAAAATTTGTACAAACATCAATGATATATTGCTGAAATTGATATCTGTGTTGGAAAATTTTGTTGTTTGAAAGAAGTTTACAGATTTCAATCTTTAAGCAAAGCTTGTCATGATCATCTATTATCTTTTTACGCTGTCCCTTTTCCGTAAAGGAATGACTCAGAAGATGTCTCCCTATCTTAGGAAGTTGTTTTTGTAAATAAAACATCTCTGGATCTAAATAAAGGACAGTTCCAAAAAAAAAAAAAATTCTGATGAGGTCTAAAAAATATGTTAAAATAATCTTGATTTTCAGCGTCACCCTGCTCAAATATATATCTATAAAAACAAAATAAAATAAATAAGAGTTGTGGGAAGTGCTTGTAAACCGCCGGGATACTGAACAGGTCTGCTGGCAGCGGGTAAATGCATGCATGACGCCAAGATAACTTTGCCGGGGTACTGAACAGGCCCGCTGGCAGTGAAGCAATGTCGGGTACATGAAAATTTGCAAAAAAGAAACCTCTTTAATGTCCTTTATTTTGATCCAAAACTTCCTGGCAGGATACAGATGTCAGAGTGGGTTAAATGGCAACTCTGTCGAGGCTATGGACGCCTGCTGGCAGCAGTGGCCATGCCAATAGTATTGGAGATTTTACCTTTAATATCGTGACTTGTTGATCTTTAGACTGTTATTGGTTTTCATCTTTTAAAACACTACTGGAAAAAATGATTAATGATGATGTTCGTACGATTTTCTGGTTGTTATTTTTGAGTTGAAATTATCTTTTTTGTCTTAATCTGAATTGGTACCTTTTGCAGAGATAACTGCTTCTATCAGTGTGTCGCCATTGTTGGCAGCCGCATCACATTTTTCTATTTTCTCTTATAAGCTACCTACACCTATGTCTTGTAAACATCAAGTTTTTGTCGCAGTTTCCAATAAACGACATTTTCATTTTTTTTTGTGACATCTGCACATTTGTCTTCTTCAATTTTTCACGACTGTAAGCGTGAAAAATTCTCCTTTCGAAGTTGTTTTTCGATCATTATCTAAACTGTTAATATCTTTTATGTCCTTATGCCTATTGCACTTACCTTTTATTGATCATTATACAACTGGCAAGGGTCTCTAATCGGTTCTCATACTTCAATTGATTCTATAACATGGTTTTATTGAGTTTGTAAGGCATTTAGCAGTTGGATTTGCACTTTATATGACTTGCTTGATCATTGATTCTATGAAAATTCATAGGGGTTATGATTAAATGTTTTTATATATATATGATATAATCCTTATGTTAATCTTTTCATAAATTTTGGCTTGTCAAATATATGAATATTGTTTGGCACGTTGGTCGAACCTGTTGATATAAACGATTATACAATTACTTATTGGCACATTGGTTAAACGATGGATATGAGCCGTTACAATGCAATGGTGCATGGTTAAACATATGCTTTCAGTTTTGAATTGTATGATTAATGGTTTCAAACTTTGGTATAACGTTGATTGAATGCATTGTTTATACACTTATCGATGTTTCGTTGGTTGGGCAAGTGACATAAGTGTTAAACTATGCTATAGTGGATATAACAGCTATGTACACCGATGGTGGTACTATTGACCATAATTGTTATGCATGGTAGTGAACGACTCCACCACCTTCGCACGAGGGTATTTATGCCTGCCCCTTTTGCTCGTCCATTTCGGTTAGCTCGGGCAACTCTGCTCCTGTGTGTGTTGGTGAATACAAACCCTTCCCTTACCATGTGTTCGGCTCCATAGCACCAGTCATGCGAGTCGAGCCCAATGGCAACTAAGCCCTGTTAATGTTTGACAATGCCCGCCGAGATTTGGAGGATAGTGGATGGCTTACCTTCATGAAACGATTTGAGGGTTTTAACCTTTGTGTAGCATGATAGTTTGCCATGAATTTCGATGGTTGTCGAGCCAAGGTGGGTGACATACAGTTAGAGATCGATGAACAGTTTATCATCTCAGCTACGGGGTTATCTACCTCGGGGCAGTGTTGGTTTAAGAATTGCAAGGTCGAGGAAGTGCCATGGACATTGTTGTTTCAATTGCACAAAGTCACCTCTTCTGACAGAGGTATGCCTGTATCTATGCTCAAACCACGATGCCACGATTTATTGATGCTTATTAAGCAGTTCATGACCTATGAAGGTCAATACAGACTTGTGTTCCTTTACCACTTGCATCTGGTGATGGTTTTTATAAGGTATCCTCTAAACATGCCTTTCTACTTTCATCGGAGCCTGTATAAGATGTCGAAAAAATATAAAAGGCACAAGGCTGACAACAGCCTGTTCCATCATGGGCTTATTAAGCTCATCATTTGAGTTTGCTTGGTGATACTTGGAAGGCTTTCATCACCCGTAATGGCTTTGAGGACACCGACCCTGTACAGGTTGATAAACCTGTGGTAATTGAAACCAAGGCCAAACCGCCTGTACCCTTGCATCTCCTACTGCCTAAACCCTCGGTCGACCCTCCTATCGACTTACCTGACACTGTAACTAAGAGTGCAGAAGCCATTAAGAAGCCTATGAGCAAAAATCCCAAGGCAAACCTTACGACTAATGCCAAAGGGAAAAGGAATGCTCGACTCATTTCGAGAATGGCCAGAAACAAACCAAGACCCTCTGCCGAGTCTAACCCTATAGTTCTGAGCGAGGATTCCTATTATGATATTGAGCGTTTTCTGGCCAGCGAGTACCCCTACTCGCAAGGTTTATGTCCCGAACCCTCTTATGATTTTGTATCAAACCTACCCCCCTGCCTAAAGGATGATCCTAACTACCCGGGTATTAAGTTGCCTCGTGAAACCCTCGGTCATTTGGCCAAACCCTCGCCTGCTCTTTCTAAACCCACACAGTCACCCTGTGACCAATGCAATTCATGGTTAGAGCGATATTATATTGATGTTCCTATACTCCAATCAAAAATTCAATCTTTGGAAGACCAGATTGCACTGCTAACCAGTCAAAAGGCCAAGCTCCAAGCAGTGGATAAGAAACAGAAGACAACCGACTCCATCCTGTTCAAAAACGTGGAATCATCCATGGCTATTGTAAATTCCAAATTGGCATAATCAAGCAGTCTTGTCGCTACACAGGTATGGAAAATTTGATATCATTTGTTTTTGTAAATAATCTAGGTTGATATAATGGTTTGAATTCAGTTTTTAAATGGTCCTGTCTTGAATCACTTTGTTATAATACGTGCATTCTATATATATAGTTTGTAATTGAATAAAAGACATCTCGATGCAATATACGATCCGATCATTCCCAGTATAGCGATCGATAGATTTTGATTGGATTTGAGTGGTATGCATTTAGATTTGATTGACTGGTTTGCGTTATTTAGTTGACAAAATTAATAGTTTGTCTTCGAATGGATTGGTTTGTGTCCGATTTGAAAAGGAAATTTTTCATACTTAGTTTAGAACACAATCATGTTCGGATTTGATTTTGTTATGATCTATATGCTATGATTGGTAAATGATTTGATTGAGTTAGTTGTTACGATATGCTCTGTCTTACATTTTTCAAAATTGAGATATTTCTCTGTTCAATTTTAATTTGGGAAACAAACTACTCTGTTTTTATAAAAACAATATGTTCATTCAAGTCTATACAGGTGTGCCTGAATCATGGAATGGATTCGATTCGTGAAAACTATGTTAAACCTCAGTCAATTGATTTGTTGATTGGAACGATTTCATTTTGATCAATGTCGATCAACCCTGTTTGCCCAATTGGCCATAACAAATTATGAATTCTACCGCCAGTCAATCAAGCCTATTATGATCTTATTTTAAATTGATTTTCGCGCTGAATTAGAATTGATCTATTCTTGGCATGGACCATTTTCTGTGTCAACTCAGTTATAACGATTGGAATGATCTTGTCGAAGTTATATTTCCTTTTGACAGGGCAGTGTAATAGTTGCTTGCTTTTTGTTTTGATTATAATAGTTTCAATTGATATCAAAAGATTTCACAATTTTTGGATTCGATCGGTTATGAACCGAAATGATTGACTGTATTATTTTTGTTACAAAATTCGGTTACGATTCGTTTGAATGTAATCGATCTTGCTTACCCCAGTTTGCAAAAATGAATGATCCGGTATCTCGTATGCACTATGATACACCTTGTTACGTTTTCCTTTGTTATGTCGTCAAAGCGAATTGTAAATGATTCAGTTCGATTTGATCATATCTTCTGTTGGTACAACAGCATAACAAATGCATTAGATTTGTTTTTATTGATTGCATTGGATATCAAACGGTTTCTCAACTGTTTGAATATGACTCTTTTAGACCCGATTCTGTGGTAATTAAATGAACAGAGTTGAATGATTTTATGATTCTGTTTTGATTTCAAAGGGTTTGTCAAGCTCCAATTGAATAAATCATTTTCAAATGGTTGTTAAATCATAATTGAATTAAATCTCCTTCAAATATTTTCAATTAATTTCAATTCTGATTCTGTATCTTTATTTAGACTAGCTACAGAATCAGAGGATTCTGTAGCTAGTCTACAAAATTAAATTTTCTATCATTTATTAATAGAAGATCCTTCTAATTTTCTCATTTTTGGTCCTTTTCAGGTGAATTCGGATTGCATGGGATTTGATGGACAGTTTAGAGGATATTTGAAATATTTTAGTTTCATTTTAGTTTCCTAGTTTAGACAACTTTGGGATATCTCCCAGATTTCATGTAAACAGTTTTATAACTTCCACAGGGAGGTTTTACCCTGTGGAAAACCTTTAAATACTTATTAATTTTTGTAAAAAAGATCATCCTCATTCGTGGGAGAACAAGGATATGGAATTTTAATACAAACTAAGACAGAAGTTGATGTTCTGCTACAGCTTTATCTTTTCATAATATCAATCTTTTGTTTCATGTTTATGTTTATCAATTTGCATTTGGTTAATGACTACTTTAGCTATCTTATTCTTTTGCAAATGATATAATTTAATTAATATAATCCATATCTAATTTCTTCCAATATTTAAAAACATAGCAATTACTTGATTCAGTTTGTGAATGACAGATTTCTCTTCTTCATCAATTCAATTATGAAGTATAAGTTTTTGCATAACAGGTTTACCTAATTGCAGAGATTTATAAATCATATAATTGTGATGATTTTTTATGTCTTGTTTGTCCTGTAAACAAACTCAAAGAGCATTGCAGCTATCATTTACGAGAAGCTTCTGGATTATTCGGTGCGAGTTTCCTTCCTCCGACCAGCTTCGAAGGTCATTAGACACAGGACAAATCTGGAGCATTTCTAGGCCAGTTTGCCATTTGCTTGTTTAGTGTATTTATTAGTAGTTTAGTTTAGATATAAGTTTAGTTAGATTTATAGGTAGAATTAGTATATTAGTGTTTGGTTTAGTTAGTTTTCTGTTTTATTTCTTGTTTATAAAATTATAAAATCAACAAAAAATACCTTTCTCTATCTTAGCGCAGATTGCAAATGATTTTTTCAGGTTTTACTTAAATCTGTAAATTGTAGACATTATACATGTTATAAATAGGTTATATTTCAAATAGTAGTTAGCTTAGTTTAGTTTGTTTTAATAATTAGTTTTAGTTTAGTTTGTTTAGTAGTTAGTTTTAATTAGATTAGTGTATTAGTTTGTTTTATTTATTGCTAGTTAGTTTAGTTTGTTTTATTTAGTTTTAGTTAAGTTAGTTTAGTTTAAATTAGTTTTCTTTTGTTTGCTTAGGACCTTAGATCGGATAAAGGAGCCGCTAAACCCGTTAGGGTGGTTCATTCCAAACAGCTTGGGTTATTAGACAACCCTGGACCGGTTCCACTCTCTCAGTTGACGGATGGTCAATTTCGCCCGTCAACAGGTTGCAAGAAAAAAAATGGTTCAGTTGATTCGCGGTTACCACAACAAACATCCCAAGTTGTGGGATAATCAGATATAGTGTATGCAACATGTACTCTTCACCATCTTCGAGAGAATTGACACCAATGCCTTTTGAGATATACCACCAAATATGCAAATATAATCATTTGTAAACATGAAAATTTATGAGCCTCCAATGATCATGGATCAACAAGAGAATATTTTAGTATCGTCACTAGATGAGTTTTCTCCTGTGTACTTGGATGAGTTCAAAGAAAATATCATCCTTGAAAGAAGGACCAGGACTTCACGTAGGGGTGAACTTCGAGTGGGCCTGAAGGGAACACATCCAAGTAGAGCATGGTGGATCGAGGAAGAGAAAGTGAGGGAGTAATTCCCTCACCTTCCTGGTGACTGATGAGGATTTTGGAGGCCCAAAATCTTCTTAGTGGGGAGGAATGATCCAGGAGGATCTAAAAGGGAAAAGAATCAGAGTCCTCAAATATCAGCAAAAATAGCACCAAGTTGAAGTGTTCATTGAAATATTTCAAATGGTGAAAACGACACCTCAAACAGATTCTGAACAAAGATGTTATGGCCAGTCAAAATTTTGGTCAACCTAGTGAAAGTCAACTAGTTTGTACAACTGATGTCATCACCAGTTCATACAAGTTGATTTCATGCTAACATTGAAACACCACAAGCTGTGACTTGTCACCTAGTTTTAGTATTTTTGGCTACCAATTGGACCAATAAAAACATGCCACATGGAACCACCCGGGGCCACTATGTGGTCCACCCACAGTAGGATATGTGATAGATACTGACTTGGAAGGGTGGATTACTGGAGGAAACATTTACCAATGACTAAGTGCCACATGGCACCCTCATAGGATTCCATGTGGCATCACCATAACTAATCTCAACTTATGGCAGTTTAATTATGGATTAATTGGTTAGACGGTTGATTAAATGGTTAATGGCGGATTAAAAGGTGGGTAGTAGTTTAAATTATGTTTTATTAATGGTATATATATTACCCATGGTAATATATTTTGAAACCGACAACCTATATAAAAAGGGAGACTGCAGGTTTGACCTCGAGACTCCCCAAATTTAACCAAGAAGATTAACCATCCTATAAGCATGTTGAGTTGTTAACTCTATGCCACACAAAATATTTAAACATAATTTTTTCCAAAGCTCGCGGGAGATCTGTACACAAAGAGATTGTTTGAGGGAACAAAAAGTGATACAGAGAGCATTTATTGTAGGTGACATGCACACTTTATAAGGTAGAGAGCCCAACAGAGGCCTAGAGGTGAATTTGTCTGATTGAGACAAATTGATAGTCGATTTTTCACTAATAGTCGCAATGAGTCCACCACTGATGTCTATTTTTGCATCACATTTTTGGATCAGAAGGAAAATTTTCAGATGCGAGGTATAATGATGTATTTATGCCAATTTTATTGTTGCGATAATATAAAGCCTCTCTATTTGGATGTGGGCATGGAGACATAGTTTATCCTTGGGACGAACTCTGTTATCATTTCTTGTGTTATGGATTTTATTCTCATCTTTTCTCCATGATTATTTCCTCTTTCATTATGTTGCACATAAGCTTTTAAATTCATTCTCTTAATGCAATTTATGTAATGTAATCAAGGGAAAGATGATGGATCAACCAAGCACCAAGGAATGTTCCTCATACATATGACACCATATACAATAGGATATCATCAATGAAGTGCCTCAATCATGTGGTATCATCATCATGACATATACCAAACCAGATAGAAATATAGCCAATATATTTCTATAATCATTGTACCATAACATCACCAAGGTGTACCTCAAACATATGTCCAAATATCCAAACCTTTTTCCACAATGCACCTCTATCATCTATTATACCATGTGCCATAAGATATTCTTCAAGCATATGTCAATATCACAAAAATGTTCCTCTAATAATGATTTATAATATCCATACACAATGTACCAAGGATATGTCTCAAGCATGTACCAATATCACCAACACATGAACCTCAACCAAGGACCTCCAAGACATGCCTTAAGCATTTTCCATACCATCCATGATACAAATCACAAAAAAACACATAAAAGACATACCTTTACTCATGAAGAAGACTTGGCGCATATCATCTTAGACCAATAGACCAAATTGGTGTATTTAATATTCAAGAAACAAGAGATATCATCTTTTTTTAGGTCCATTTAACAAATCTGCGACCTGTACACTTTCAACCTGTGGATGTCTGCACTTTCTTCCTCTATGACCCACAAATGTGCACACATTTTTCAACTGTGTATCGAAGATGTCCGTGCCCTTCACCACTGCAACCCACAAATAACCTCACAAAGTTAGTTTGTAGACTTTTCCTTCGCTTCCCTTAGCTACCTCAGACTTCACTACCTAAGATATGCTATGAAAATATTAACCAAAGTATCACTAGAAAGATAGATAATCATTGAACTTGTGTGTGTTATAATGAGAGGCTTATTGAAATGTATTTATACTTTTCCATGTGACTTCTTTCCTTAAATTTAGGTTCGACCTGTACTTTCTTGTTATAGCCATTTTACCCTTTAATTAACGACTTGTAACTTCTTATTGCAACCGTTTAAGCGATTCATGACCATTCTTCGGGGCTTCCAACTTCATGGCCTCATAACTCCTAAACCATGAGGAACTACATGACATACCACCTAGTCCTGGAAACAATATGATGAGGACTATCAATATATGAGTGTGTTACTTGCATTTTCATTGTCATTCATGTCCTTATTCCTCAAAAAAATTTGGGATTCACGACCAAACCTCTAGGGCTTCTCGTAGACTTCCTCAAAGAATATTCTTGTGAGGGCCATGCTTATAGCTATGCCATAAGAGTGTTCGAAAACACAGGTATTCCAACAGAGGATGAACACCTTCAGTAACCACTCACATAACCAGATAAGAGATCAACACACTAATGTTCATGTGGTAAAAACCCTACGGGGAAACATCCAGGGCCCCAGCCAACGCGACCACTTGGAGAAGTTTATTAATGCAAAGAAAAAGATTATAGAGAGATTTTACAAGAGAGTTTCTCACAATCGATCATCGGAAAATGACCCTCCATGCTCTTTAAATAGAGATCATGGACCAATCAGGTGTTAAACCATGGATCAATGTTCGTTAAGATTGAGGAGAGTATGAACCGTCGAATCATTCTATGTCAGGAACATATTGTGACCGTCAACTACAAATGCATACTAATGCATACTAAAGAAACACACTAAGAAACACACTTTTACCTAATGACACATTAGACCAAGTA
>JASDQU011312405.1:0-24907 GCA_032191745.1 Picea mariana
TCTGAAATTTAAGAAGACAGTTATCTCTAGGTTGCTAAGTGTTTGACGAAATGTGTGAATGAAATATTTCTGATTTTTTCATTAAAAAATCAACATGGTATCAGAGCTTTGTCTCTGACAGTGGGCAGTGTGATATTTGGGCAAAAGGGTGTGATTGTTTTCCTTGAGTTGTGACAGGGAATATGGCTGCAAGCATTAGATATGAAGATCAATTGGATGGCATTTCCAACTACTTGCAGTGGAAGGTTCGTTTGTCAGCAGTTCTCAAAGAGAACAAGATCTATAACTATGTCAGCTCTGTTGTAGAAGCTCCTGTAGCAGAACCTGTTGCTTTGGACTTGCATGAGGTCAAAGAAGCTAAATCTCAGAGGATTATTCTAGATGGGGTGAAGGATCACCTTATCCCACACTTGGCTGAGAAAAACACTGCCAAGGAAATGTGGGATGCACTTAAAAGCTTGTTCGAGGCAAAGAACGGGAACCGGAAGATGGCCTTGAAGGATAAGTTGCATGATACCAAGATGGGTAAGGAGGAGAGTGTCTCTTCTTATCTTACCTGGGTGGCTCAAGTTAAAGATGAGTTGGTCATTGTTGGAGAGGTCATTTCTGATTCTGAGTTGGTGAGGATAACCTTAAATGGCTTCACTAAAGATTGGGAAGTCTTTGTGAAGTGCGTGGCGGGTCGTAAGAATATACCAGATTGGAGAAGACTGTGGGATGATTTCACTTAGGAGGAGATTCAGGAAAGATCTCAGAGCAGTGATCAGAAGACAGACAGAGTTGATGAGAATGTTGCTCTTGTGGCAAAGAGCAAGAAGAAAGGAAGTTCCACAAGGGACTTGAGTAAAGTCAGATGTTTTTGTTGTAACAAGTTGGGGCACCTTGCCTCTCAATGTCCTGAGAGGAAGAAGAAGAATAAGGAGTCACAGGAGCCTAAGACAGCTGCTATAGTAGCCATAGAGGACTTTGCTTATTTTCGCTGCATATTTTTGCTTAACAATGTGTATTTCTACTTACAAAAATTTCTGAAAGTGGGTATGCATTTCTGAAATTTAAGAAAACAGTTATCTAGGTTGCTAAGTGTTTGATGAAATGTGTGAATGAAATATTTATGATTTTGTCATTAAAAAGTCAATAGGGAAGAGAAGAACAATTCCGACTAGGTTGAGTTTATCCATCCCCGTTGTATCTTGATTGTTTGATTAGAGCCACCGAATGTTCAGAGAGACATACGCGTACCCAAATGGTTTTATTCTAGCCGTCAATGTTCGGAGAAGAGAGACAGACATACCCAGACAGTGAGACAAGGTTGAAATGCATCCAGATAGAAGGAAGGTTGAGGGCAACCATAACTAAGGTGGGTAGGGTAAGTGAGGTATGGAATAGAGGAGAGGTTTGTAAAGAGAATAAGTTGGGTGCCCAGTTGGTAACACATGAGTTCTTCAATCAAGTAGACGAAGTAAGGTGTGAAGCAATAGTGCTGTTATGACTAAGCATTCATGCATGAAGTAAGAGGTTTGGGCATCCATAACTAAGATGGGTTAAGTGAGGTAGTGAAAGGTTAGTAAATTGAAAGGTGGGGGGAGCAATAGGTAAACACAAAATTTCAGCCAAGTAAGCATCTAAAGTTCCTTTCCAGCTGTCTTAATTAATAACTAGTATATGGGGGTTAAGTCCAGCCCGAAAAGACAATAGTGCTACCCTCCTTAAGTCTTAATTCAACAAGTGGTTGGGCAAGCAGCACTCCACAAATTTTGTTGAGGCAGTTCAAGTAAAGAGAATAGGTGGATCGAGAAGTTGGTGCAATCTCTAAGTTTAGGTCTGTGAGCCTATGGTAAAGAGTACAGGTGGTTAATAGCAAGAAGGGACTAACATGGTAAATGTAGGCATCTAAAGTCAATAGCTATGGTCTAAGTGTCCGCCCACACAATCTCTCTCATCAGTTCTGGAAGTAGTTCTTAAATAGGGTAGTTGCCACGCACGGTCCAACGATAGGTTGTTCCTGTGCCAACCACCCACTCCACTTCCATTAATAAAGTAGGCATAGAAAGGTAATAGCGATGTTATTTCTCCCATCCACTGCACTTAAGCGTTAAGATATTCTAAGTAAGGAGTCAATGCAAGAGGGAAGTTTCTACATATGATCCAATGAAGCAAAGGGTAGTTGTCCCATCCATCCAACTTACAGTCTTCCTACTTTCCCAGCCAGGTCCTGTCTGTCTGCCTACCTCCATCCATCCATCTCTCCATCCATGCAATCCAAGTAGGCATGTTTTGAAGTTGTTGGATTCAAAAAGCACTTAAAATGTTGGGGTTTTGCGAAGACGGTAAGGAGTGGTGGTTGTGAAGAAAGCAAATAATAATTTCTTCATAAAGTCATCTATGGCGGCATAATAAAAAGGTAGAATTTATAAATCACGTCTATAAAGGCCCACCCCAATATAAAAATTTTAGGTGCATAGCAAATATTCCCATCTAAAATAGGCATCAGGTTGGGGGGCTGGCACTAGATTTGGTAGGTGGAGAAAAAGAATGGCAATAAGCAAGGCTCATAGAGGCGCGAAGCGAGTGAGGTAAAAACCTATTATAAAGAAATTATGCGAACAACTTGTTGGGTCATTTGGGGTGGTTCAGAATGATTCGATCCAAAAAGCCAGCCCTCCAAACGGGAATTTGAAGAATCAAAGGTTGGTGTATCTGGTTTCTGAGGCATATTGATCCATCCATCTGGTTTAAAGAACTATAATTTGACTTTAGGTAACTCGATTCATTTCATAATTTTCATACCACTACACGCCCGGGCACCTGAATCCAAAAGTAAAGAGGTTTTGAAGCTTGCTCAAAGTAGGAAGTTCTCCTCTGGAAACAAGAGATTGGAGCATGGGGACCAATATGAGGGGGATAGTTGAAGGGAGATATGGAGGGTTTACTTAGCTCATTAAAGTCTCATTCCTTCTTTGTATACAAGTTTATCCAATATATGAGTGAAAGGGTGGCGTATCAAAATCGAAATTTGGGTAGTGAGAAGACCCTTGTCCAAGTGGGGAAATTCAATAAGGTGGTGTGGCCTTGTTGATCAAATTGGGGAAATTAAGTAATCGAAAGTGGCATATGAAGGGCAAGACCTATTTGGACTATCGAGGTGAAAAATGCGCTAGTGAAAGTGTGGTCTATGAAGGGAAAAACCCATGAGACCTTACCTGGACGGTCAATTCTCATTTGACTTAGTGGGTGGGGGCTTTGCTTTGGTCGAGCCTACCCCCTACTTCAAGTAAAAAAAAAAGTATTTTCTCAATTATGAAATTGCATAATTACGTATATAATATTTGTGAATCACCAAAATAACTGCTCTAGAACTACCTCACCCTT
Organism: Picea mariana; assembly: GCA_032191745.1. Classification (NCBI taxonomy): domain Eukaryota; kingdom Viridiplantae; phylum Streptophyta; class Pinopsida; order Pinales; family Pinaceae; genus Picea; species Picea mariana. The sequence continues at coordinate 3,370 of JASDQU011312405.1, forward strand.
GTTGATAAAAGTGGGAAATTGAAGGCATCAGAGGTGGCGTTTCCCATCCAAGACTCGATATGCCAGCAAGCAATACCAGCCATCCCCTAGCCATTGGTTGAAACGATTCAAATGCTTGCCTTAAAATTATTGTTATCCCTAAATTATCTTGACCCTGAAGCACCTAATTCTCTCTGCCTACTAACCTACTCTTCTTCTTTCTTTCGGCCCTCCCTCCCCCTCCATCCATGCCCTCAAGCAATAAGTCCCCAAACCCATCCGTCCAGGTTAAAGCAAGAAGTCCTATTGGGCTTGAGCTCTTCCAAACTTAACAACTTAACAAACGATGTTAACTTGGCCGTGTAAACCCTGGATTATCTTTATGTTATCCCAGTCCTCAAACCGGATAAGTGTTTTCAATTCCAAAGGACTTGAGTCAGCGATGGTCTAAAACATTCTGGGGCTGGATAGTCTAAACCTTGTCTTGCTGGAACATAAATTCTTTGTCCAAAGGGAGGGGAACTTAAAGAATATCACAACAAAAATATTGATAAAGAATGGCCCCATATCATAAACTGGCACCTGGTTGGCTGGGGTTGTGTAACACATTTGTGAGTGTTGAATAAAAAATGAAACATAAGTACTCAACGAATGGTTCTTCGTGTAGGTCCCACTTCATGTGTTCATGTAGGCATAACCCATATGGTCCTTGTCTCCTGTCTGGGGATTTCTTTCTCGTGGCACCTCTGCTCTGGTACCATTTATCCAGAAGACATCTAAAGGTCCTATCAAGGTAGTAAGTGCCAACCCAAGCACGCACGTCTAATCACTAAGTTTGGTAAGTCAAAGAGAAGGGTGGTTAAAAGAAAGAAAGGTTCGTAGCACATCGTAAGTAATGCAAGTAAAGGTAATAGAATGGTGTATGTGCCCATGCACGCATCCAAGCAAGCTCATGAATATAAAAGGTTCAGGTCTGTAATTCGGGCTTGTAGTAAAGAGTAAAGGGAGTTGGTAGCAAGCACTTCCATTTCCATCAAAGGAAGTAAGCATATAAAGGTTGTAGCAATGTTGTCTTAATTGATCAAGCGTATTTGGTCGGGTAAAGGCTGTCCCCCCCAACACAATAGCAATAGTGGTACCCTAAGTTATAAGTAGGGCGATAAAGAAGATATAAAGAAGATTATTCCCATCCATATGAAACAAGGATTAGGTTGGAGGCAGGCACAAAGTTGGGAAGGGTAGAGTCTAAATAATAGCAATAAGAATAAGGCTATGAATTCTAGTGCCATCCCATATGACACAAAAGGTGAGGTGCTCAATAATATTAATAATAATGTCTATAAATCCCTAACCACCCCATATAATCTCATAAGTTCAGGAAGTAGTGCCTAAGTTCCGACGATCCAATGTTACAGCGTTGTCTGTAGATCCAAAGAAATAAAGTAGGTAGGAATCTAAAGTTAATAGCAATGGTATAAGTGCCCAAGCCCTTCGAATCATCTCTGGGGTCTATCTCTGTATTGAATAAAAGCAAGAGGGCAGTTAAAACGATCCAAGACTATTGGTGGTTGTAGCACATAAAGGTAATGCAGTAGGCAAAGGGTAAATATGACAGGTAAAAGTTCCCACCAAGCAAGCCAAGCTTGTAAGGATCTAATAAGTCTGGGAGTATTGAATCAATAAAAGAGTGCAGTTCCAAGAATCCCAAAACTAGTGGTTGTTGTAGGTCCAATAAATAGTAATCCATCCATCAACAAAAGAAAAGGTAATACCAATAATGGTCTAAGTATCCAACCAATCCCTTCCAATCTAAGTAGTAAGCCTAAATCCAACAAGGCTGGTTGTAAACATGATAGGTGATATAAGGTAGGTATAAAAACAAATCTTCAAGTAGGCTTCCCAATCCGTCCCTCCAATCCGGGTCTATATAGTGGTACGTTAAGTTTGTTTCTAGGCCCAATATAAACAGTTGAGGATCGTAGAGAATATTCCCATCTGAAATAGGCACCAGGTTAGGGGGGATGGCACCAAGCAAGTTAGTAAGGGTGGTTTCAAAATCATAGCAATACAATGTTCTTCAGAATATTTTGGCCAGCTATAACACTCAATGTTAGGTGGGTGGCCCACCCAAGAAGAAGAAACTAAAAATGAGGTGCATAATGGCGAATCTAATCCAAAAAGTGGGTTTAAAATAAGATCAATAAAAAAGTTTTATCGAGAATCGCCTGCCTCAAGGTTTGGTTCTAAATAAGATCTCTCCCAACCCGATATCAAGTATATAAATAAGATCAAAATATCAAACTCAAGATATGGGATCCACCCTCGTCCGAAGGCACCTTTCTACAATGTCTGAGTCTGGGAATGAAAAAATCCCTTCCCTTGCTTCAGGATGTAAGCATAGAACGTTTTCCAAAAACGTAAAGTGAGAAAGCATTTGTCGGAATGTCGGATGTCGGATAAAAGTATAAAAGTAGAGTAGTTGAAACGTCTACCGGCTACTCACCCCAGCTACCCAGGCTATCCAGTTATTCAGAGTGTAAATTCATAGCGAAAGGGCTATCCAGTTTAATAAATATATTCAAAATATCTCATATAGGAGAAGGTTTGTCAATATATTTGATAGACAATATCTATCCATGTAAGAAGAACATCCTTACAAGAAGGAAGGATTACCCCCTAGATTCTTATTGTTGTTGGTGGTCATCTTTTGTCGGTTTGTCTATAAAGTTTATTTCTTTGTATATTGAGTTTCCATTGACGAGGGGAATTTCCATCTAACCCAGAAAATACGAAGATGCTTGATGGGGAACCCGGGGAAGTTTTCCTGATAACTTGGTGAAAAAATAGGAAGGTGCAAAGCGCTTGCTCAAGAAAAGGGGCGATAGCAAGAAAGGCGAAGTCCCGCTGAGGGTGAGGGACGAACCGCTCGCTCGACCAAAGGAGTGGAGCGAGGAAGGAATGGAAATAATAATTAAAGTGCCAGACAAGGAAAACAAATAAGATTTTTGTATAGGCACCTCCCTTAATCCTCCTTTATTTAGGCCTCTAGGGAATTGGAAAAGTCTAAAGGAGACACGTAGTCAAAAAATCTAAACTAAAGGGTAGGTTGGGGCAAGGAAGGTGATGGGTGTCCTCCTGGGTAACAAAGTATTTATTTTCTTCCCCAGTACTACCTCTGGAAAATAAACTAGTCAATTCCCCTACCTAAAATGAGGAGTCAAGGTCTTCTCACCAAGTTCATCTGAGGCTTCCCGGAGGAGATTTACTAGGGTAATTTCTATATTCGTTGTGCAACCCGGGGATGCTTTTTGGGGAACAAGGGTCGCTTTTTCGTGCTCCAAGTATGTTCGCAGTTCAACTTGGGGATATTTCCCGATATCTTGGTTAACAAAGAGTAATAGCCATAATAATGAGATGAAATTGGGGCTATTATTGGCCCCATCCCTATCTAATAAATCTTGAGGTGGGAAATTACATGCAATTATAACGTAAATGAAGCAAATACCTACCATCCATCCCATTCCAATGAAAACGACAGCGGTGAAAGGGAAAATGGCGGCAAAAACGACAGAGGTGAAACGGAAAACAGCGGCAACAATGACAGCGGTGAAAGGGGACATAGTGAAGGGTACAGGTACAAATACTTTCCATGACCTTACTCCTATCCCACCTGCTACTCACTATAGCTAGGTGATAGAGATAGACATTTAGATGGATACCACCAATAAGCAGCCAGATGATGCATCCAGGAAAGAGAAGATGAATGAGAAAAGATCAGATGATCCAAGAAATCTTGATCATAATAAATAATGATCAAATTCAAGCACTTATCTGGTATGGATCAAAAGGACAGGACCTTCTTTTGAAGCAAGCGTGTCCTTACATATCAATTTCTGGGCATCCATCCAATGCATTCTTTCAGATACAGTAAGGCATTGTAAATCCTCACACCACACCAAATTCTGAATCGATCAGCTAATTCGAATGCTTTAAAATGTTGCTTTCCACCATTATTAATCCCATTCATCTACTTAGTGGGATTTAATTCCTGCAAGTCTGTAAGCTAGAATGTCGTCATCTTGTGTGATTCTTTTAGTCCTTCTCCCCATTCCAGTAGGGAAGGTACCTCCTATCATATCCTACTGCATGCCCTTCAAATATCGCCTGTTACAGAACCCCTCTTACGACAAACGGGACTAATATGGGGATGCACCTCCCTATGCACAATGGCAGGTGTGTCGTCCCTCTAATTCCTTTGTTTGTTATTCAAGAAACACACATACATTCTTTCTTTTGGGTTTATTAGTGATCCCATCTCTTTTGGTCCAAACAAAACACCCCAATTCAAGAATCTTCTTACACCTTCTTTCTTGACCAACAAGTAGCAATGAACCCTTCGTCGGTCATAAAGGGTACTTTTTTGGCTGTGTTGCATAGCGCGAGGATTTCTTCGACTATTGCTTCCCTTCCCGATATGAAAGAATTAGCTATCCATGAGGCAGTTCATTAGTTGGACCAGAGTAAGAGATATATAAAAAAGAAGTCCTCTTCTCTACGCTCGGGAAGTTGTAGACGATTTCTCAATCACAAGTGTCTTACCTTACTTGTCAATTAGAGAAGATCAAGAATGATTGCTTATCTCTATCTATCTCTAGAAAGCACGAGATGATGGGAGGTAGAGTTGACATGAATGGAACAATGCATCAAGTATCCCAATGGAAGAATACTAGGGGCAGGTAGAAGAATCTGTATGTCTCTGCCCCCACCCCACAACATAGGTAGACCCAGTAAGAACTAGCCAGCTTGTCAAAACCAACCTGCCTATAGGTATAGGTAGATGAGCATTCTTTTTGTCTTGCCACATCAATGTTAGGAAAGCATTAGGAAGAAAAATCGTAAAGCACTGGGCCCTAATATGTATGTATGTATAAAACATTGGTCTAAAACTGAGTTTCCTTTCATAAGGAATTCTAAAGTTCAGATGACTGGACCTTACAGAATGAATGAACAGCCAGAATGGCCTAGAACTATTAGAAAAGACCAACCTATAACGAATAACATGCCCATCCAGCTGAAATACCACCCACCTATTTTCCCCTCTTAGATAAGGGGTAGGTTGGAGATAGCATAAGGTGCTCAGGATCTCTTATAAGTAAAGGTGTCGAGTTCTCTCCTCATCCCCAGAGTGAACGAGAGGTAGGCTCTTAATGAGCTCAGGTAATACCTTTCTTTTCTTATTATTTCATCGTAAGAAACCCTCTTATACTTATTATTGATAACAATTCGAACAGTGTTTACTGGACCTTACCCAAGCCCAAATAAGACGGGATCAGCTCAAGGGAATCTGAGCATAGCGTAAGGAAGTTCGAGACCAATCCCCTTATCTGCCTGAGCAGAGCTCAAGAGCAGGACGTTCTAAATCAAACATTAGGTAAGACTTATAGGAAGGGATAACCTTTTCTTCATTAGCTAAGAGTTGGATATGAAGCTTCTGGGGTGGAAACGAAGTAGAAGACCTACCAATGGAGTTTCCTGCTTAACCTAGATTATATACGACTGGGGAGGAAAGGTTGGGAGGGTTGGGGGGACCTAGTATTGACTTGGTGACATAAGTCGCCCTCATTCGTAAAGTCGAAGGGGAAGATGAGGCCAAGAAGATAAGGACTAGTGTGGGCCTTCCTTCGTGATATTCAAGGCCCTCTTTCGTAAAGTAATAGGCTTTCCTGGACCCAAGTGGCCTTGTCAAGTAAGATACGCCTTATTTCTTTGGCCTGGTACTTCGTTACATAAGGGCCAGGCTTACGTCAGACCTATTTGATGTTAGAATATGATAAATCAATCAATCACTTGATATATAAATATCAGATGCACGTATATAATGATACTAGAGATATCATATGCTCATACATAATGAGACTCACTCGACTCATCAAATGAACTAACCAACCGACACTTATTTACACCTGATAGGCCTATTTACCCATATATCTCCCAATTGCCAAGGGGATGGAGATGCCCATCGGATTCCCTCTCCTGAAGGTACATCTTACTCACTATCGCACCTGAATCGGATATGATGAACGATGAAGCACTGGATTAAGGCCTTCGACTTATTTCTCGAGTGTCGCTTATAAATAAAGATGGGGTTACCATGAAGCAAGTCTATTATCTACGTATTAACCCCAAAGCAAGGCAGAATCCCAAATTAGGTGTAGTCATTACTCCATTGATTTTAGGTCTAACCATTTCAAAGCGAACTATGAACCTAATCCTTTATCGGAAACATGAAACTCAACCATCAGGAAATTGTTTTTTGTGTGTCGCTCTGCGGTTTCTAAAGAGACAATTAGGCCTCCATGGGGTATAATTTCTCAATCTCCATAGTCCCACATGCTTGGGATAATAGCATTCCAAATAGTCTGAATCTGTGATCACCCTTTCATTGTATTTGGTGCTCTTAGACCGATCGAGTAAGCTTCTTGTACTATGTAAACTCGGCATTTCTCCCCCCCTAAAGACACCAACTCACTCTTCTACCGGGTTCAACCCACTCTTGAGAACTAGGAATGGCAAGTGTATCCATCTTCTGCGGCACATTTCTCTCTTCCGTCAACATGATTGTTTCCATTTTATCCCTGCCTGAGTAGCACCATTGGTGGGCAGGGGGGCATTCTGAAGCATGTGATTATCTCCATAGAAATAAGCATTGGTTGTTCTTCTATTACCCCATTAATGCTATTTTTAAACAGTTGGATTGGTCGTCGTTGTGGAGGGATGGGAAAGAACATTGCCTATCTACCTGAGACCCTTTGATTGTTGGAGGAACTATTGAAATGTAGTACAGTTACCTTGAAAGAACCCTCTTATTATTTATGAGTTTATCCCACATTTACGAGTTTATTATTAATTGTAGGTAGTTCGCTTGCTATCGCTCGACTTTTCTCTCTCACTATCGCTTGACTTTGTACTTTTTCTCGACTTTGATCTCTCGCTCGACTTTGATCTCGAACGAACTTGATTTTCTCTCTCTCTTTATGTAGCGATATCGCTCGATTTACGTGTCGTTCGTTTACTACACTTATTTCGTCCGGTGCACTAGGGTTTATGGCATTAAGGTCAATTACGCATAGCTCAGGTAAGGTCATGGTCCTTACTTAAAGGTATTACCGGGAAAAAAATAGAGAAGGTAAGGTCCTGACCTAATACCTACCTAACTAATTTCATTTGAACCCAACCCTCCATAGAAGGCTACGAACTAGGTTTCCCTTTACTTATACTTATGAGCATGCCTTCCTCTAGGCACACTACTGACATGCCCTCTAGCATAGGCCCAGGTTATAATCTCATTTATTCCTACCCAGCCCAGGTATATATACTCCTGCCTTCCTCATGATTCCTTCCTCATGCCTTCCTTCCCTCTGGCATAGGTACTACTCCCATGCCTACCTTCAGGCATAGGCACCCAGAGGAGAGGGGATTATTACTGGCATGCCTACCCCCAATAATCCATTGGAGGGTAATTTTTAGTGATGGTCACAAACACTTGATATAGATAGTCACCTAATAGAGTAATTGACTCGATAAAGATAGCCACTTTTCGGTGAGTGCTCATGATTTCGGTGTATCCAATTCCGGTGAGTGCTCTTGTCTCATTCCAATGAGTGCTCATGATTATGATGTTGTTCATTCCAATGATTATCTCTTTCAGCGGTTATCTATGATTCTGGTGTGTACTTTTATCTAGAGACTTGCTTACGCTCAAACAGTGTGGTCGTACTGCTCACTTCCATCGATAGATTTCGGTGTGTACTTCCAATACTGTTTCCTCTTCCACTAGCTATAGTCACTAATGGCTATGACTTGATTTCATCATACTAGCTAGTCAAGTCGTACTAATACACTATTCGATATGCTATTTGTAATCTTATTCGTACTCCTATCTACGTGGGCTTACCCTTCAAGGGGTGTGACTAATGATTTCTTATTTCATTAGGAAGACTTCCATTCATAAAAAGGGTGTTTATTCCCTTCCTAACAGGTGGATTATTACATCCCTTCCTTCAAGGTGGACTCTTGCCTTCCTGCAAGGGGTGTTACTTCCCTTCCTACAAGGTGGAGTCTTTCCTTCCTTCAAGGTGACTGGTAGAGTAGTTAGGTTGCCTTCCTCGTGACTGACAGAGTAGTTAGGTTTCCTTCCTCATGACTTAATGAAAGGGGATGTTTTCTTTACTCATGACTTGCCACACTTGTGTTAAAAGGGCTTGCCTCATTAACTGCCAAGCGGGCTATCGTCACTGCCTATTTCATTCCAACCACTTGAGGCTCGAGGAGCGGGGCTTGCCTTATGAACTTCCAAGAGGGATATCTATAGGTTGGCTAACAGGGTAGGCGGGGCTTGCCCATTTCTTTTGCCCTCCTCTAACAATAGTTTCAATGGAAATAGCGATAGTTTGTTTCAATGGCGATAGCAATAGTTTTAGTGGCGAGTTCCAATAGACATAGGGGTAAGCAAGGAATATGGGTTTATAATGGGGTGTACAAGGTATGGGTTGATAACAGGACGTACTAAGGACAGCAGGACAATCAAGATACACATTCGGATTGCCGATCAAAGGAAGGACTCGCTCTCACTCTCAGCACGGAAGATGGTAATTATGTTGTTCATTGAGTTATGTGATCAAAGGAAGCACTCGCTCTCACACTGAAAAGTGAGGAAGAGCGTTAGCGAGAGGGCATCGAATCTCTTCTAGAAAAAAACAACTTGCATTTTGAACATGAGATGAAAGGTTAGTTCGCTGCTATCACTCCCTGGATTCTAGATAGAAATCTCTCCCCCAAATCCGTTCGTCTTATTACACCAATGGTTTCTATTGATCAACTTTTAAGTGTGGTATTCCCGAGGTTGTTCTTCTCCTCTCCCTATTACGAGGGTCGTCACTAAAGGCCCTTTCCTTTCATTCACTATTCAAAATCAATTTGATTCTATGGAGCCAGGCTCCTTTGTAGAATGCAAGTTTCTCTTATTTCTTAAATGCTTTCGATCCCAGACAGAAGAGGTCCATGAAGTGAAGAGGGCCTTTAGGCACTCACATCAAGAGTTCGAGTGCTTTCCCAGCTCAATTCATTCTCACTACATGAAAATGAAAAGCATTTTCGAAGGTCACACACATACATACGCATACGCATCGATCAAGATTCCAGATAGAGAACGGACCCTCGACCTATGCTTGACTATCGTATACACTCCATCGTTGGATGCAAAAACCAATGCAGCATTCCAATACTTGAAACGACATTGATCCTCTCCCTTCTCGAGGCATCATTAAACCATACGTAATTGGAATCAATGCTTTAGAGGAGTTTTAGAACCACTCGTCGATATAAAGGTTGAGTGCATACCTCTCCCTATTTTAAGAAAGGTAAGTCAGTGCTCTCTATCCCTCTCAGGGCCAATGGTTTCTTCCATTGGACGTTTGCATGCATGCGTCGAGATACCTAGAAAAGGAAGGGGCGGCTTATCGATAAGGAATGAAGGATAGATGGATTGAGGGATTGAGGGAACCACACGAGAGCAGCGAAGCTCACCCTTAGCTTTGAAGTGGTAAACTTGGACAACCCGGACATTGTACAGGGAAAGTGAGTCTTCCACTACTCGTGCCCAAGCAACCTTCCTACCCACACCGACCAACCCCCATCCACGAACCCAACCAAGACAACCCCTTTCCTCAATACCCTTTTGGATTCAAACCCAACTGGATAAAGAAAAGGGAGACCGATAAACACCTAGCTCTTTAGATGGGAGAGGCATCCAAATCACTGGGGAGAGGATTCATATTCTATCTTTTTCCAGGGTGCTATGCAGAAGCATCTCGATAGATACGGGGCAACTCCATGGTTGAACATGATAGCTGGTGGTGAACAAAGATGACAAATCCGTTCAAGTTCTAAAGCTTGTCAAGAAAGAAAAAACCAAAAAAAGACTACTATTGAAATAAGGGGTATTTTATCCGATATCTAGCCTCACTCGAATGAATCATGAATTAGGGGGGAGACAATATAAACAGACTAGGTGGGGTGCCCGCCTATTAATGATGTAATAAAATATGTCCATGTCGACATTGATGTTTGATATATATAGGCAGCAACTAAGTGAATGGGTTGTTCAGTGTATGCTCCTAGAGATGGAAACTGAGGATGCGATGTGTGTGACATTGATGTGACTGGCAATCTCCTTTTTCTAGATAGATAGATAAGGGACCGACCCAGAGAAAGTCAAGGTTAAATAAGTGGATGTTGTCCTCTATTATACACGAGTTTCCTGTACGAAAACCTAATGGATACATTTATAATTGCATAAACCTGCTAACTGTCCCAAGAGACGCTAGCTATCCTGCTAGCTTTGTTTCGATTCGACTCTGAGCGTCTATGTCTCTTTGGACCCAAGTCTCGAAAGAAAGGCTTCCATATGCATGGGTCCAGGTGTTGCATATTGATTCCAATTAGTGAATCGAGTTGGTGGGTCACTCGACAAACAGGGTTATCTGCCAGCATTAGTTTGGTTCGTGGTAGATGCACTTTGCCTTCCAGCCCCTACGACCTTGAGGTAGTGAGATTTGGTTATTTGACAGGTGCTCATCAACTTCTTTCACCAAACGGTGGGCTAAGTCGAAATTGGGGATCACGTTTGCTCAGGGGTGAAAACCTAACGTTACTATGGGGGCCAAGAAAAGAATATGCCTTTCAAAAGCAAGGGCACATACCAATTATACTGCTCTGTGATGATTATAAAATACCAGAAGGTCTACTCCATCAGCGATTCCAATCCCGAATTGTCGTGGCCCAATTTTATCAGCCCTATCTAAAGGAACCCATCGTGGCTGAAAGAGTCTTAGCAACATTGTGGGACTATATTATGTTCTTCATGAACCAAACAAAGGCCTCACGCCAACAATGCCCGTAGAGTTGGGCCAACTTAGATTATATGGACTATTCAAGTTTCAAATTCATATGGCAACGGTCCCGATGGGATTTTCCTGGGTATCCCGACCCAACATTTATTTTTGAGGCATCGGATCTACAATTTGTATAGTACCCGAAAAGGTATATAACTCACAAGGGAAAGGAGGTGTCCCCCCCCGGAGGAGATTGAGTGCCCTCGATTCTATTCCTAGCTTCCCAGCATTACTTATATACTGGAGGTACGATTCTTAAGGATTTAGTGGATTCGGATAAAACTAGAGCCAACTTATGAACAACAGGAAAAAGGGGAACGAAGATGACCCTTTTGGCATTGGTGCTCAAACTATTTGGAGTGGAAACGAAAAGGCCAAGTAGGATTCTGAGTATTAGGTAGGTGTTTTTGCTTCATTTGCTTTTTCATCCATTCCATCTAGTATGCATTTCAACTATTTTATTTTCTTATAGTAGCATCCCTCCCACCCAAGTGGTAAATTTTTTACAGATTTGACTTGTTTTTGGCATCTGGCTGGACTCCTAGTAACAACTAGAGACAAGGAATTTCTATTTATTGTTATCATGGAATTCGTCCGTAATCAAGATGGGCATTGCCCTTGTAGTGATCTAGTCAATGAAACTGTTTCACCTTAATCGAAAACCCCAACATCCCCTTTCCTTCTCAGATAATCAATGCTACTAGAATTCACAGACAATCGGCCCTTCCACTATGATTGATTAAGTTCCCTACCTTTCTCGACCACCTTACTCGACAACCCTTATATCTTTTCTTTCCTTACGCAACATTCATTCAATTTCCTTTATGTCTCTTAGGGCTTCTCCCGAAGCTACCAAGTTAGCAAGGTCATTTATGAACAAGTCCATATAGGCAAGACTATCGATTACTACTCATGCGAAAGAATGGTCGATTGGCCTCCCTTTATCAATATCTATCTGAGTGATGATTACTTGATATGTCTAGTAAGAGCCCACCAATGTAGGCAAGTCAGAAGGAAAGCTTATGCACCTATACTATATGATTCCTCGATCCTAAGCATATGAATCGATTTTTGGTCCTCATCTATTTGCAGGTATTGATTAAGCTTTCTCACATTGATATACCCTCTAGAACACTAGCCATTACCCTCATTCTTACTACCTAAGGCGGAACCCTCCTTCCTTCCATCAGACATTATCATTTCAGACTTTTCGGATCGCTACATGCCTTGAATCATTATTAATTGGATTAGCCTTCGATGATGATCTTTTCTCATCCGTAATCTCTTTGCTTAAGGCCATATCCTCTCCAGCTTAATGGTAGTAGTATCTATCTACTCTACCTTCCATTGTTCCCTTGCTATCGTAGCTTATAGGGTATGAGGATAAGTTGTTGCCTATGTATGTGTAGCTGTGAGATGTAGAGCATTAGGGATATGGTAAGTTACCTTCACTGTTTTCTTTGTTCCCTTCTTAGCATTTTTCCCTTTCATCATTGACGTTGTTGCCACCATTGGGATGGGATTGGATGGGATGGAAACTCTTTTCTCTGTCTCTGTGCCTAGATTCGTTAGTCATGTATGTCCTGAATATGGGGGACCTATTTCTCAGTCGCCTTTTCAAACCTATGCATCGATCCATTTCTCCTCTATTACAGAAGCCCCACCATATGAGAGATAATAGTTGTATGCTTTAAATCACACCACTGTTCTTCTGGTAATTAATTAGATACGTCGTCATATCACTAGATTCGGTTTTCTAATCAGAATGCATGCTATTATTATATATGTAATAACACTTTTACTTATTCTCTCTCTAGTTATCTCCCTCTTGCTCTATTGAAAGCCTTTTTGGTTAGATGAATCCCTTCTTACCCCTTCTTTCACAATGAAAAGCCTTATTTCTGCTACTTATGCGTGTCACCTAGCCTCTCTCTCTTGACTGCTACTTAGTTACCCATCTTGCTTAACCAAATACATTTCTTTCACTTATAAAAGTGCTCTGTCTCGCTACTTACTTAGTGCCTCGCCCACGCTACTTCACTCATACTCAAGAGCCTGCCTAACTTGTACTTATTCTCCTTAACCAATATATATTTATTTGCCTCAACCACATCCTCAATTGAACCACTGAAAACACTTAANCTGGAACGCGACTAGAAATGTCTTACTACTTATTCAAGTTGTGTTGATCTTCAAGTTGTATCTTTGATAGCCATTTCTAGATTAAGTTTGAGTGGAAGGTCCCATTCCAGATACAAATCCAAAGAAAGCAAATTCACTACCATAAGCAGATATAGATTGAGGTTGTGGGTGGTCACCGCAAAGGCGGAGGTGGAAGTTAGAAGCAAACACACGTCAAATTCTTTGCCTCCAGTTACGAAGCTAGTAATTACCATTGAAGCAACAGCCATTGATTCATTTGAACTAATCGATCCAGTTGCCCCTGTGTAGTTTATTATATAATAGTAATAGGGAGGTATGCGCAAGTGATTATAGCACTGGAAGGGATACGTTGCAAAGTAGTTATGGAGAAGTTGGGGCAGAGAAGGCGGGCGAGATGCCAATGGTAAGGCCTCCATCAAATAGTATGTAGAGTCAGCAGTTCGCAGTCTTGAATGATTATTAAGTAGTAGTGCATTCACGGTAAAAAACACCTACCTCATGGCGTTTCTCCTAGAACAAGCTATAATGTGCCAAAATCTATAGCAAGCGCAACAAAGTAAGCACCGAAGCATCTTACTAGGCAGTTGGTCTTCTATTCCCTTTTACCATATGGAAAGACTGAGTGATTGGGTCTGTGCGCTCGAGAGGTTAGGAGAGTAAGTAAGGTGCGTTAGCTTGTCAGTCATTCTTTTCTAGGAACATCAGTAAGGATGTGCTCGGGATCATAGCTAGATAGAACTACTAGCCCAGTCGGAAAAGAATCACTCGTGGCTGGTAAGTCATTCTTGCCTAATGACGATTGGCCATCGTAGCAGCACTGACTGGCCTCTTGTCTTTCTTCTATGATTGGGCACATGATAGTAAGAATCATATATAAAGGGCCCATATCTTCCCGAACTATAAAGATTGAGGGTAAGAAAAGAGTATCATGTTCTGGTCAGTTGGATAATTTGATTGAGCATGATCGAAAAATATGGGAATGAATGGGACAAAAATTCGTCACCAGAGAATCAATAAGACCCTTCCCTTATAATAAAAAGAAGGGCAGGACCTTACTATATTTCAAGACACTTTTCTTTCTTCCCCTCAAAGAGCATACATAGCTCAGGTAAGGTTCTTAGGTAGGAAAGACACTGTAAACAGGAAACTCTCACCTTCCCAACCTACAATCTAACCCTATCCCTCTGGAACGGATCTGTGCACGGTGAATATGTTCCCTCTCCCAATTTTCATAATCGTTCAAGACCGCCCTGCCCTTTCCTTTCCTCTATAAACTCGATTGGTGGTACCTTTTTTCATCTAATTATGCCTCTGCATATAGGGGATCCTGTCTTTGCATATTAATTAAACAATTTCATAAAGGCACGCTCGGCTCAAAGAAAGAGGGAGGAGGGGTTGGTGCAAATATTATATATGTAATTATGCATTGTCGAAGGATTGACCTTACCATAATTCGAGCAGAGATCCCATACGATGCTAAAGCATAATTACATATATAAAGAATGACTGGAAGAAAGAAAAAATCATGGGTTTAAACGGTCTAGTCGAGTGTGCCCCATATGGAGCAAATGACATTTCTTGCTCAACCTGATATAGTTGAGTTTATAAGAGTCTGAAGTCAAGCACTGAGTTACTTTGGGATATAAGGGGCATTATATTAGTGATAATCCTTCGCATAGCTCACTCAGGTAAGTGATACCTTGACCCCCAAGCTAATAAGATAAGTAAGTAAGTGGGTTGCTATTAAATATGTAATTATGTTATTTCAAGAGATCCGTTTTGTTCATTTCGACCATTTCTTCCAATCATTTTTTATATATTACATTACGCTTTCTTTCTATTATTTGTAGAATCGAATAAGGATTGGGACACTAAGGATTTGATAGAAGAGGGGATGTGTATTTCTTGTTCAGTTGTTGGTTGGGAAACAATAAGAATCGAGGTACATTATATAGAAGGGGCAAAAGCTGTTGGCCCACCCCCTTACCCTAGGTTGAACTACTCGTGGTTGACTGGGTCCACTCGATCTGGAACTGCCCCTGATATAGATGTATATGTATTTGGAATAGATGCTCAGTATGGTGACCCTAGAACTGACTCTGCCTCTCGATCAACGGGGAATTGGAATTGATTCAATGTCAAACTCTAACTGGCTATGAAGGGGATGCGGGCTATGTTGCTGATGAAATGGGTTATTAATCAATTACTCGGTAAATCGTCGTAGCTTTGGCTTATCTATAGCCTAGGATCTAATACCACCTTACTTAGTGCTGAGATAGATGCGAAGGTAACAGCTCCACCACCAACGTGGACAGATCCATTGCTAGTTTTAGAACTAGATCCTCGTGTGGGAGGAGAGTAATTATTCCTTTGAGCTCTAGAGCCTTTGGTTCATTCCAGTCGCAGCAGATCCAGTTCCGTATTTTGACCTTGAAACCAATCTGGATCTGGTTCTGGGTGACCCATAGAATCTGTGTTGGTTGACCGGATGAAACCATCAGAAGCAGAGCTCAAAGAGTAGGAATATAAACACAATAGATAGAAAAGCTAGATCACGGCCATAGGTAACAGACCAACACCTAATCTCACGCCTAGAAGCGCACTTTTATATACTATTAGGAACATCTGTGTATATTGAAATACCATCTCAGTAGGAACACATAAAATGATGGAACTACTCTCATAGAAACAATAGAGTATACTAGAACCACCTAAGTTAACCAATTCCTGGTTGATGAGAGGTATCCTGGTGTAAAGTTGACAACAATTCTAAGCCAATGTCATAACGAATAGGCAACTGGAAGTGATTAAGAAAAACCATCACCAACTGACCAAAAGTCCCATATGCCCCCTTAGGTAGCTCAATATACCATTTCGCATCAACTCCTATGAGGATGCATTGAAATAATCTCAAACGAATGGAATCATCATTCAGGGAATTTGATGAGCACCAAAGGTGAAAGGTAGTGACGTGATCACCAAGATCCTCTCCATTCTTACCCTTGAACATTAGAATGTCTGAAAGAAGTTTGGTGGGGACCGGGTGCCATGTGGGATCGTGATTCACGGGGTCATTCATTAACTTAGACAAATCTGGTAGATTAAGCGTGGCCAGAAAAGGGAGACGGGGTTGTGACATCTTGCCCCAACCTCCCAGGAAAGATTGTGCCTGTGGATTTGAAGGCCATCCAGGGTTTTGGTAAACACCATGGCTCTGCGCCGAGGATGTGGGATTATAGGACGGAACTTGAGCCGAAGCTTGTCCACCAGGTTGATTAGTCCTCCCAAAAGTAGGAGGATTGGACCCAGGGTTAAAAGCAGGCATACCTCCCATATTAGGAGTCATTTGAGGGATTTGAGATCCACCAAATGAAAAAGGACTGTAAGGAGGTGTACTACCCCCAAGCCTAATGCTAGAATTAGGGCCAACAATTGGGATGGAGCTCGAAAATTGAGAGGTGAAGTTAGGCATACCATAAGAAAATGGACTAGAGGCCATAGGGATGGACTGAACATTGTAGCCCGATGAGTGGCCAAGAGACCCAAAGGGGTTTGAGGCGGTAGCATGAGCATTAACTATAGGCTAGGCTATAGTAATGATAGGTGCCTCTGGTACTACAACCATGGAGGTCGCAGGAGTCGAAGGTGTGCCATTAACTATAGTGGGTATGGGAGTCAAAAGGATCCCAGAATTCTAAAGACCAGGTTCAGTACTCATCCTTTTAGAATCATTCTGAATGGTGGATGTGTGTGTACCACATATAACGACTCTACACCTTTTAGAAGGCAAGGACATGAAATCCGGTGGTAACTGTAACAAGCGACGGGACCAGCAGGGCGGCTTGTCCGACACCACGATGACTTAAGACTCTAGATATCAAAAATAATATATCCTAAGGCCAACTAGTAAGCAAAAAGCACACCAAAAGTCAAATGGCCAATATGCATGCAAACGGGCTAAAGTGGCTGAGTGGCCTCCCTCCCTAAAGAAGGTATGTCTCGTCCAAGAGGGACATGAGACTCCCTGCTAAAGATCGGAGGTAACAGAATCAGTTATAAGGGCCCTCGTAGGCTTAACAATCAGTCGGTCAAATCCCCCCGGAGAGGTAATCCTCCATAAAGGTTGTGTGTTGTCCGACCCTTATTTGACCCAGGGTACCTGTAGAATAACCCCTGCAAGTAACCTATGAGATACCTAAGTCAAGCAACTAATAAACCATTGTATAACTGATGCACAGGCGAATAGTCGTAAGTCTGGATCACCATATGGGCAGGGTAGAAAACCCCGAAACCTTGAAAGCACCGCCTCTCACGGAGGTATGGGCACTAGCAAGATCCCCAAATACGAATAAATCCACAGAAATATCTCTGACGCTAGGAAAATATCTGGGGGATATCCCTTCAACCAACTTCGCGCGACCTTGTGCTTAACTCCGGTATGAGCAGAGCCTCCTGATCTTACCAATTATACAATGGATTTCTCCACTCCCTGACTAAGACACATATGTTGATTTAATTGCCTTGGAGAAGTTTACTCACAAAATCCTATTTCAAGGCACTAAATCCTAGGCTAGTTTGTGCACCCTAGAAAATAAAATCGTTACTAATAAATTTTAACTTATAGCATTGATTTTATGGCCGTGATTACTCAGAAAGGTATATGGTGATGAAACCAATGGTGTTATGACACTGCAAGAAAAGTAAATATGAAAGTAATGCAAAGTCCTAACTTTAACTTTTGATGAATGATATGCTCCTAAAAACAATGCAATTTTCAAATTCAAATCTGTGATTCAGAACTAAAGATACAATCTTTCACTATATGCACTAAGATAAGGATAGAGATTCAAAGACAAAAACGCCAAACAATGCAAAATGCCTATTTTTTTTGTATTTTCAATATATCGAAACTGAAAATGCATGGACTGAAAAGTAACTTGATATATAGACCTATTGTGTATAAAAAAGAGATAACTCAAGCAGGATATCAAGCAATGAAACACCTAGCCCAATGTACAAGGACAATAAAAATGAAAAGATGAAGAGAAAAACTTCGCCCAAAAATTCAACAAAAAGAGGGTTTCCTGTCATCCCACGGGCACTCAACAAGCACTACAGAGACCTAGGAAGGCTCAGCAAACATCAAATTCCACCCAACAAACACCAGACCAAGAAAAAAGGCAAAGAAAAAAGGTGCACGCGACTGTTTGGGCAAATAGTGCGTATATACACAGCTTGCAGTGAGATAGACCGTGTATGTAGGCGACTGTCAAGCAAAAAGGAGTGTATAAGCTTTGAAACAAGGCCAGGCAAGGGAGAAAAGTTAAAAACTCAGACCCAGAGTGAACAAGAGTTGTCAAGCAATGACATGACAAGAACCACAATAGAAACGAGAGAAATCTAAGGAGAAAAGTACTTCAAACCCTAATAAAGAAGACTCTCGCCAGTGGAGTCGCCATTTCTATTACAAGGAAAATCTCTCTATGGCTAGGGTGAACCACAACAGACAAGTATGACTGCAGAAATCAACTCAATTCCAACATATGCTATGTAATCCAATGTGCAAGCAAGGTAAGAAAGAGGCCTACCTCGTCCAAACATTTGATGATGTCCACCGTTGAGCACTTCGACCCAAAGCTTTACACCTGCAACAAGTTCTCAACAAACAAGTAGAGCAAGCATATAATGATAATATAAAAGGTTAGCACATTAGATAGCATAATCCATTAATATACAAAACAAACATGCCCATGGATAACAATTCATATATTTGCACGATATCAATTGGACGAGAAAGGAGTATTTCTATTAATAAATTATCAGCAAAAGCAAAAACATTACAGACTTCTGTATCGACACGGTTCAGAACCAAGAAACCAAGTTGCTTCCAACTGGGCCTCCACCACTTCAATCCTCCACCAAAGGCAAGCTCATATAAGGGAGACAAAGAGGTTCTCCATCAATAAGGGAAGAGCTTGGGGGCTGAACAGTGTGTTCAGACTTAAAGGACAAAGGGATGTAGACTCAATAATGAAGTAATATTTCTCCAGAGTAACTTTGCTCTCAAAGTTGAATTCTCTCATCTTTCCATAGCTTAGAATTGGCTTCTTTATAGCCTTCAAAATGCAACTGAAGAGTCGAGTTGGAATGTTTCCAGTATATGGAAGGCCAAGGATCAGAGATCTTTTGTCGTGACATGGAAACCCGACATTAAATTTTGATATTTTGGCACAAATCCCAATGTATGCGGGCTATAGTGGAGCAGCCAGCGTATACGCATGTTGTATAGCTTGTAGGGTGTGTACAAGTGGAAAAATATTTATGTTTGTCTCTGGATATATCAAGCAGGGAAAGTAAGTCTCCATGGGGGAATGGAGTAAGGCCCTCTCTCTACAAGATTGCATAGGGTGAGGCAAATCTTGCTCTAACAGGAACCAAGAAAAAGTTTGATTAAAGAGCTTAGCCCGGGGTTTTCAAGGAAGGAGATCTTGTGTTTCAATGCAACAAATAGCATGAGAAACCGGGAGCTCATCAAAAGTTTGATATGTTATGGCTTGGGCCTTTCATGATTGAAGAAATTGTTGGACCAAACACATTCTATCTTAGCCATTTTTGGATAGAGAAAAGATAAAATTGCTAGTCAATGGGCAATATCTCATGCCCTACTATTATTAAAACATTTATCTCTTTAGACTAGGATGAATAATCTCTATAAGCATTAGAGTAGATTTCATTTTTTTATGTACCCTTCGACATTTTGGCTCATACCTTGCCTGTAAAGTCATTTTGTAATTAGAAAACATTGAACTAGGGCATTATGATTTTGAAATTTGAATGATATTATGGGCATGATGGAGATGTGAATGTTTGGATCCATCACATCATGTGTTTCTAATCACATGTTTCTTGATTTATGCAAGAACAGATTTGAAGAATTTCAAGTTCTCTTGCACCCTACAAGAGTGCACAGTCCACATATGGAGCCAATTGTTACCACCTCGATGTGCAGTCTTTGCATTTGGACTTAAGGATGCTTCTAGAGCCTTTGGTCAAGAAATATTTCCATAGAGGAGGTTTTACATGTGTTGTTGAATATTTTAGACCTTCGGAAATGGTTTCATGGCATTATTCACACTCTCTAAGGAAAAGGTCACACATTTGGAGGCATATTTCTGCATTAATAAATCTTTGCAATGTAAAGATAACCCAATTGAGGATGATTTGGCACATGATCCCTTGATTAGAGGTCAAAGAGTTAGAATGAAGAGGAGTACCTTTCTTAATATGAGAACATGTGGCATGTCATTGATTGTTTCATGGTGAAAAGGTCAACATGAAAGGGAGTGCTCCACATAGGAGGAAGAGAAATCATGTCTAGTGTCATCTTGATGAGGGAGTCCTAGATTTAGGGGTTGTTATAACAACAATTTCCCTTCTTGCACATTCTTCAAGGACTTTCCACTGTGCAATAAATATTTGATCACACTTAGGCACCATTCAAGGAGAGCACTTGTGTTATTGAATGGCAAATGGCACAAGTAAACCTTGTCAAATCCCATCATAAACTCCAAGAGTAGTGACCTAGGGTTTTGTCCTATTACGATATTATTTTATACTTATTTGGTAGGGAGGAAGGCCATACAAAAGAGAAGCATGCTCTCATTTCTTCTTGGTGATTTCATTGTGGAGACAACCCTAGACTATAGTTATGGAAACTGAAGACATCTTTGGGGCAAAGCCAGAGCTATATTGTGAAAATATTCAAGGTTGTTGTATCATGTTGGTAGTTATGTCTTTCATTTTCTACTGAATTTACATTGTTGTTTCAAGGGTTTATTTCCAACAAAGAAAAGGCTGAAATGAGTGACATTTTTTCCTCTTGGGGCCCTTTAATTTCATATCTGAATTTAGGCTATGTATGGGGGCTATTCATTAATAGAAAAATTGTCATTTTACTACATGCATTCAACTTTTAGGTTATATTTTGATATTAATATTGGATAGAGTATTGTGGCACTTTTATAGCACATATACTTAGCTGCAAAATACATATTGCAAATCTGTTATAGCTAGAAGTGTTGTTGTTTACTGTATACTTGCTAGTTTAATATATTTCATAATATATCCCCTAGCTCTAATGATTGTTGCTTGACTCCATGTCCACTTGATAAGCCACTCATATACCTAGAATCACCACTAATATTTATTGTATATCACACATTTTTGTTATGCCCTATCTAATATTAATCATCCAATATTTTTCCAGTTCTAGTACAGCTCCGATTTTTGGGGTGTACCAGTGCAATCATTGGTCTGGTTTTTATAACAGTGGTCATTAAAACTATAGATTACTTCACCAGATGGGTGGAAGAAATCCTAACCAAAAGGGATACAAGTAAAGTGATTATTGAGTTCCTTGATGAGAAATTCATCACTCAATTTGG
>JASDQU011312407.1:0-15170 GCA_032191745.1 Picea mariana
GACAGGAGAATGCGAACTTCAAAGCGAGGAAATGTGGAATATTTGCGAGTTGGTCTTAAAGGGATGAATCCAAGCAAGGCCAAGTGGATTGAGGTTGGAAGGGTGAGGGAACTATACCCTCATCTTCACATAGACTGAGATAGTATTTTGGAGGTCCAAAAGATTCCCAATGGGGAGGTGTGATCAGGGGATCAAATTTTGCTCAATTTTCAAAGTGCTTGGAATGCGAGGAAAACAGTGCCATTGCGTCCATCTCGTCTTCCTGATTCCGGCGGTATATTTACTTTCTTAAACGGAGTCCATATGGAGAAGGTATCGCGATCTGTCCACCAAGCCAAACAGGCAAAATTTTTGGATGTTGACTGTACCTGTCCGTACAGTCTGTACGGTGACGTGGTAGGGCCGTACCATCTATATGGTGACGTGGCAGGTGGGTGACGTGGTACATTTTATTTGGTTTATGTTGGCGAGTAGCATGATGACTTGTGTTTGTTTTGGGAAAATAATATGAGGACACGTGGCCCAACTCGAGGGTGCCACATGTCACTCATTCGTTGGTCATTATTTTCATATGTAAAATTTGTATTGGGAGTCCACGGGGTTCGACCCCTGGACCTCCCATAGCGCAAATCTTACAAAGCCTCCGCTAACCAACTTTCCCGCCATTGTTCCTTGTTAGCTATGCCATTAAAAATATATTTATGTTTACATATTGTATTATACGAAAAAGGGCGCGGGCCGGGGCTTAAGCCCCAACCCATGGTTTCATTACACTATAGAACCGTGTGTAAATATATGCGCACGGATTTAAAATGCACGTGACCAAAGTTAATACATTGTATTGTGCCATATATATATTGCATTGTTTATACCATAATGTAATGCGCGCGGTGTTATACATTTGTGTGGGGTTTGAAACCACGACCCGCGTGTTAAATGTTGGCGCGGGGTCCCAACGGAAGTTTGCACGGTTCAAATGGTTAAACCACTTTTACGCCCAGCCTTTGGTCACATGCGCCATACGCCTAGGTGCCAAGGCGGTTAGGGGCTGGAGGCACCTTAACCGTCCTACAGTTTGTACCAGTGCGCGGTTGCGTATGGGACTAAGTTTTTACACTTTAAAGAGCGTGTGAGACAGGTTTGTGCAAGAGGGGTGTGAATTGTAGAACCAGAGACAGCAAAGTTGAAGAGGGAGACTTCAAGGAGGCTAACTTCTTCATTTTTCGACCGATTGAGGTGCCAAAAGAGCCCAGACAGGGGTTTTGGGATGCTGTGAAGCCATTGGAGCAGTCGATTTGTCAGTTTGAGCATTGTAAGACATGTTTTTGAGCACTTTTTGAGCAATGAATAATAATGATCCATTGGAAGCTGGACCAGGAGATGTAGCCCATAAGAGGGGTGAACTCCTTTATCAATTGTTGTGCACATGTGTTTATGTTCAATGTTTATGCTGCTGTCTATGAGTATTTTGAATAAGTAATCCTTAATTTATGTGTTGCAAATTGATCCTATTGCTTTAAACACATAACATTTCACTTGCAATAATTATTCAAGTTTTTCAAGTCTTCTTCATTTTTAGATCAATATTTGTCAGAACTGATCTCTTGAAATTCCATGGAACTTCCAATACACCCCTCACAAATATTTTCTTCCACTGACCCCTCACAGTGAGAAGTGAATGTGGCCAATGTTGAAATTTGTTCAGTTTGTGCTTGTATGCATCACAATTTGACATGGTTATACTAGACACATGCATTGACAGCATGGGAGGGTTTCAAGACTCAAGGATGTTTGATGTCCCCACATAATATTTGAGATCTTCCATGATTTCATCAACATTCATAATGAACGTCTCATTGTCATCATTCATCATTTCCATCTGTAGAATCTTTGTTGGAACTCTCTTGAAATTTCATTCAACTTCCAATTCACCCACCACAAATGTCATGCACCAACCCTACATAGTGATAAGTGAATGAGCCCAATGTTGAAATTTCTCCAATATGTGCATGTATGCATCGAAATTTGACATGGTCGTTAGACTAGACACATGCCTTGATGGTATGGGAGGGTTTCAAGACTCAAGGATGTAATTTGTCCCCACATAATCTTTGAGATCATCCACATTTGCATCAAAGTTCATCATGCACATATCATTTTCATCATTCATCATTCCCTTCTATAGAATTGTTGTTAGAACTATCTTGAAATTTGACATGGAACTTCCAATACACCCATCACAAATTTCTTCCATCGAACCTGCATAGTGAGCAGTGAATGGGGCCAACATTGAAATTTTTTTAGTCTAGGCCCGCATGCGTCAAAATTTGGCATGGTTAGACTAGATAGCTACCTTGATGGTATGAGAGGGTTTCAATACTGAAGGATGTTTAATTTCCTCGCATAATATTTAATATCTTCCATTTTTGCATCAACGTTCAATATCATGGATGTCTCATTGTCATGATTCATTATTTGCATCTATATAATCTTTGTTAGAACTCTTGAAATGTCAGGTCACTTGCAATACACCCATCACCAATATCATATTTCATTGACCTCGCATAGTGAACGGTGAATGAGGCCACCATTGAAATTTATTCTAACTGTGCATGTATGTGACAAAATTCAACATGGTAAGACTAGACACATGCCTTGATGGTATGGGAGGGTTTCAAGACTCAAGGATGTATGATGTCCCCACATAATCTTTGAGATCGTACATGTTTTCATCAAAGTTCATAATGGAAGTATCATTTTCATCATTCGTCATTTCCATCTGTATAATATTTGTTAGAACTCTCTTGAAATGTCATGGAACTTCCAATTCACCCACCACAAATGTCATGCACCGACCCTGCATAGTGAGCAGTGAATGGGGTCAACATTGAAATTTATTAAATATGTTCTTTTATGCATCGAAATTTGACATGGTTAGACTTGACACATGCCTTGACAGTATGGGAGGGTTTCAAGACTCAAGGATGTATATTTATGTCCCCACATAATCTTTGACACTATGGAAGGGTTTCAAGACTTAAGGATTTTTTATGTCCCCGCATAATATTTGAGATCATCCATGTTTGCA
The DNA here is from genome assembly GCA_032191745.1 of Picea mariana. Taxonomy (NCBI): domain Eukaryota; kingdom Viridiplantae; phylum Streptophyta; class Pinopsida; order Pinales; family Pinaceae; genus Picea; species Picea mariana. The sequence goes on from JASDQU011312407.1 coordinate 3,089, forward strand.
TAAACATTCAATATAATGGATGTCTCATTGTCATTATTTGTTGTTTCCATATATAGAATATTTGTTGGAACTCTCTTGAAATGTCATGGAACTTCCAATTCACTCACCACAAGTGTCATGCATCGACCCCACATAGTGAGCAGTGAATGGGGACAATGTTGAAATTTCTTCAATATGCAGTGCTTGTATGCGTTGAAATTTGACATGGTTAGACTAGAAACATGCCTTGACTGTATGAGAGGGTTTCAAGACTCAAGGATGTATATTGATGTCTGCACATAATATTTGAGATCATCCACACTTGCATCATTGTTCATCATGCAAATCTCATTGTCATCATTCATCATTCCCTTCTATAGAATTGTTGTCAAAACTATCTTGAAATTTGACATGGAACTTCCAATACACCCATCACAAATGTCATGCACTCACCCGTCACAGTGAGCAATGAATGGGGCCAACGTTGAAATTTGTTCATTTTTTGCATGTATGCATCAAAATTTGACATGGTTAGACCAGACACATGCGTTGACGATATGGGAGGGTTTCAAGAATCAAGGATGTCTGATGTCCCCAAATAATCTTTGAGATCATCCATTTTTGCATAAACGTTCATAATGAACGTCTTAGTGTCATCATTCGTCATTTCCATCTATATAATATTTGTCATAACTCTCTTGAAATTTCATGGCACTTCCAATACACCCATCACAAATGTCATCTTGGATTTTGAGACTCAAGGATGTATATTTATGTCCCCACATAATCTTTGAGATCATCCACACTTGCATCAGCATTCATCATGCACGTCTCATTGTCATGATTCATCATTCCCTACACCCATCACAAATTTCATGCACTAACCCCACATAGTGAGCAGTGAATGGGGCCAACGTTGAAATTTATTCAATCTCTGTCTGTATGCATTGAACTTTGAAATGGTTAGATTAGACACATGCCTTGACAGTATGGGAGAGTTTCGAGACTTAAGGATGTTTGATGTCCCCACATAATATTTGAGATCACTATGTTTGCATCAACGTTCAATATAATGGATGTCTCATTGTCATCATTCATCATTTCCATCTATAGAATCTTTGTTGGAACTCTCTTGAAATTTCATGGAACTTCAAATTCACCCACCAAAAATGTCATGCACCAACCCCGCATAGTGAGCAATGAATGGGGACAACATTGAAATTTCTTTAATCTGTGTCTGGATACGTCAAAATTTGACATGGTTATATTAGACACATGCATTGAAGGTATGGGAGGGTTTCAAGAATCAAGTATGTCTGATTTTTCCACATAATGTTCGAGATCATCCATGTTTGGATCAACGTTCATTATCATCGTTTGTCATTCCCTTTTATAGAATACTTGTTATAAATCTCTTTAAATGTCTTGGAACTTCCAACATGCCCATCACCAATGCCATCAACTGACATCCCACAGTGAGTAGTGAATGGGGCCAATGTTGAATTTTCTTCAAAATGTGATTGTATGCATTGTAATTTTACATCTTTACACTAGGCACATGCCTTGATGACGCAACACCCCTAACTCAGCAAGTTCTGCTTGACCTCACAGTATAAGTATCATTCTTAATCTCCCCTTTTATTATGATTGACTCTTTGATTCCCCACAGGAATATTCAATACACAAGTGTTTCCACATGTCCTTCTTAGGAGTTACATCTGTGCAAACAAGCACTAAACACAAACTCTTACCCACGTGACCAACTAATATGACCAAAGCCTTTTTCAAAAGGGTATTTCGGGTTTCACAACTTCGTGATCCTAATGTGAGCTCCTATGACTCCTTCAAATCCCCTAAACCCCAAAAATCTAATGGGCTCTTAGCTCCTCCCTTGACTTCACTTGATGTGACTCTCGATTACAACCTGGGGATAAATATTTCAACACCTTGGGATTTCAAGTATCAGTATTTTGTAATGAAACAACTCCCTTCGCCCGATAGCCAAAATCACGATACCTCCTACCACGAATCGATAGTTCTGAGCTCCCCATGATCTAACGGTATTGGTTCTATTAGGACTTTGTGAATCGGGAGTTCATAACCCTCGACTCTGAGTCACAAACTTCTCCACACCCCGAATTTCGAAATGATGAAATTCAAGCACAAGATCAAGGACTCTCGTTGATCCAGATCTGATGGCCACTACTCCTCCTGAGCTTGTGAGTGCTGAAAGACACTCATCCTTAACCCTTCCACTGATTTGTAAAATCCAATAGTCCATGGAACTTCAGTGACTCTCCCTTTGAGAATTTCGACCGTCCATTCAGACTTCTCAAAGACTTATGCCCAAAGACTTGACGTGTTTTCCTACGGAACTTAACTTTCTGCAAGGTGACTCCAACCTTCTATTTTTCTTCGACTCCCTCAAAGTCTCTATCCCTTCTAAGCTTACACCTTGCTGCAACTAAAGGATTTCTAAAGTATCCTTGCATGCACTGCTTGCGGCATTCACGATAGCCTCTGGGTATTTAACCTCCAACTCTGTCCACTTTCTGGAACAATAGTTCTTCAACCTTTCTCCTTGGTTGGATAAGTCTAAGACTTCAACCCGACCCATGAAAAATTTTCATGGCTCTATGTTGTACTTGCACTTCTGTGGGTATGAGAACAATAGTGTCCCTCCTAAGCTTTCTAAGATGAAACTCATAACTTCGTCAATGCACTACTTGTGGACTTTCATTGCACTCCTTTCAGGAATTCTTAGGACGAGAGACAATTGAAACTCATACTCCTCCTCTCGTGGACTTCATACATTCAACATGAAATCACGAGCATACATACAGATAGCATTGAAACAAATGCATAACAGAGAATATAAGTAAACTACAAACATACCATTCAATAGATGCAAACAATATTCATCACAACACCATGAAATTGGCTCAAAGCTTCTTTATATTAATTCGAGTGCTTCTATACATGGGTTATATAGCAACAACTATCTACTTATACAATCTTCTACTGTATTTTTTATTCTATTCTCTTGCTCTACAAGTCTTCCAAATTATCCTCAGAATAATAATCTTACAATACAATACATACGAGGGAGCTTTCTAGAGTTTTCCCTCCTTCTACTCTAACTATCTAATCGAAATAAGGACTACAAATACTTTACATTTATTACATTAAATGCCTTTAACCAATAGATGAGAACTACGCTCAATATCTATGTTACAATCTCAAAAAATTTAAGGGTAGTTACATCCCTCCAACTATTACATTAAAGTTCCTCTTTTCAGATTCAAAAACATTCTCAAAATGTGCACTAGTGCATTCCCAACTATCCTCTGCTTGCGTGCGCTGGCTTTGTTGGCTTGCTTATGATGCTCCTGCATCACTTGACGGTATGGGAGGTTTTTAATACTTAGGGATTTCATTCTCTTCATGATTTCCATCATAATCATCATCATATTCATCATGACCCAATTTTGCCATCCATTCCAACAAATATAAAACCCGACACACCCATGTTTACAACGAAACCTAATGAAGATGCGAATTTCCATGTATTTGTCTATTTCTTGAGGCATTCTTCGATATGGTTAATAAACCATGATTCTATTAAGTTGAGACAACCCAAAAGAATTTTATAGGGTCCAATATGCAAGTGGTTTAATTGTTAATGGGTTAGGGATTATATTGGGTGAAGGGATTAATGACATCAATCGACCCTACATGGTTACCAGTGAATGAGGCCAAAGTTGAAATTTCTCCAAACTGTGCCTGTATGTGTCGAAATTTGACATGGTTATACTAGGCACATGTTGCTTGATGGTATGGGTGGGTTTCAAGACTCAAGGATGTCTGATGTCCTTGCATAATCTTCAAGATCTTCCATGTTTCAAGGGGTTAGGGGTTAGATGGTACAAAGGTTAATGTTTTAGGTTTAGCCTTAGTGAAATATTTCAATTTGTTTTAAAATATAAATTAATGAATAAACTTTGGATACATTAATTAGCCTAATTGTCTGTATTTATATTGATTTACATATATGATACATTTAATTATATTTTTTAACAATTGCCAATAAATCACCGCTAACCATGCTAACTGTTATATAAGTAATCTTATTTTTTTTCCAAAAATTCATAGAAAAGGTAATTTGTATCGTCGAAAATAATACTGAAGCATTTCATGAAAGTTTGGGCCATAAGAATCAACATTTAAAAAGCTAGATTACAAATAATTATGAAAATTTAGAAGTCTTGGTCATTAGCATTATTGTCTACAACAATGTCATTCAGTTTATCATTGTCAATGTTCATATGTTCTTTCAACTATTTAACATTATCATCATCCTCTTCTTGATCTGCATCATCTTCATCATCGTTGAAATTTGAATGTAGACCATCTTTATGTTGGAGAAATTTCTATTTTCAACACACTAGTTTAGTGGGAGTTAACTGACTAATTATATTTTAGACTTTCTATTTTTACCATCATTATTATGCATGCATGCATTCCTAAGGAAAGATAACTACTTGATTGATTTTCTTAATTATGGAATGCTTTGCCCTATATATGAGTGTTTTCCACTCATTCATTGGATCATATTGATCATGATCTATGTATCAATCATCAACTCATTGGAGTATTGTGAATATATTTTCTCATTCTTACATATTGAATCTATCTTCCTTTCTTGATAAGCTTTATTTGTAATTTATTTAGCTAGATGTCCTGTGCAGGTTTCCATGAAACATTGACATGGTATCATAGCTATGCTTCTTGGAGCAACCCAGACAAGCCAAAGAATAAGGAAAATCAGAGTTTCGGTGAGCTAAATCCGTGGTCATACCTTTATACAGTTATTTCCCCAAAAGTATTATTTTTTTGAGGAACTACCCTCTTGGAAAGTAAATTGACCCATTTTGGAAGTGGGTTTTCAACTGTTTGGCGAAATTCTTCACCGTTTTCTCAGAATGTAAGCCGCAAGATAGCCACCTGAAACTGATACGAATCTGTGGTCGTACCTTTCAACAGTGATTTCTCCCAAAATATTAAGTTTTTGAGGAAACGGCCCACAAAGAGAGTAAATCGACCCATTTTGGAAGTGGGTTTTCAACCATTTGGCGATATTCCTCACCGTTTGCTCAGAAATTAAGTTGCAAGATAATCTCTTGAAACTAATACGAATTTTCACTTAAAGTGCCCTTTTTGCTGTGATTTTTTAATTTTTCACTTGCAGATTGAGAGTAAATTTTTAGGGGTTTTTAGAAACAGTGGGAGAGATGGATATGAAAACTATTATACAGTCAAAATTGGTGGTAATCCTTACACCATACAATTATTTTGATTGAAAGCCCAAGGCGACATTCCAACTCAAAATAAAAGGATTGTATAATTTGGTGATCGCAACAAAAACAAAACCTACATCAACGATTGAGAAGATGAGATGGGAAAATCGTAAGGATGAGGCCTCAGGACTACTTCTTGAGTTAATATCCACTGATTTATGGTTTCATGTTGCTACATGCAAGAATCCAAATGAGATCTAAACCACCTTGGAAAGACTCTTTGGAAAGCAGGATGAGATGCGAGGTCATATGCTTGAGGTAGAGTTAAATACCTTAGACCCTAAAAGTTTTGATAATATACAAGATTTTTTTACTAAATTTAAATCTTTGCTATTGAGCTTGGGTGAATGTGGTATTGATAAGTCTACACAAGAGAAACAACTTATTCTAACAATATTGGCCAAGCTAGGACCAGAATACGTTGTATATGTCTCCAATTTCCATTCTAGAAAATGTCTTTTTGGAACAAATTGGAAAATTTCTATGTTGGCTCAGTTCATTGAGTCTCTTACACAATAGCAAACAAAACTCATACAAATGAGCCTCATGAAAGATCCCAAAGCACATGCACTTAGCATGCATGATGGAAAAGGGTCATCCAAACAGAATGGGAAGGAGGGATATTCCAAACCCTTTAATGATTCTTCAGGTTCCAAAGACTCTTTAGATTCCAAGAAGAAGAAGAAGGGAAATCAGTGCACTTACTGCAATAAACCAAATCATGAAGAATCCACATGCATGAAGAAACAGATTGATCTTATGGCACAGACACTTCATATTGAACAACCTTGGAAAATTCATTCCAGAGGGAGTCAAGAAGCGGAAGGAAGAAGATCATGCTCCTAAGAAAGGTAATCATCATGCTCTGGTTGCAATTAATTTCTCATCTGATTCATGGATTATAGATTCTGGTGCATCCCATCATATGGAAGTGAAAGAGGAAGTTTTCTCTTCCTTGAGTCCATGCTCAAGAATCCCTATTCTCATGGGGGATGATACTCTAGTAGCAGTAGCAAGAGAAGGGAGAGTGGAACTCCACAATGGCAGTTTTGAGAATGTTCTACATGTTCCAAATGTTTCTATGAATATGATCTCAGTTTATCAGATCACTCAGAAATGTAAAAAGGTTGAATTTACATCAGATTCAGTTTCAGTAATTGACATACATGACAATTCCATCATTACAATTGGTGAGGTGGATCACAAGTCAAGGTTGTATAAATTCACTAAGTTTTCTGACGATGAATCCTATATTCTACTTACACATAAGGAGAGTACTTTGCGTGCACCTCTAGTGCAACATGCACATACTCTTGTTCTTCCATCAACTTCAGACATCAGAGATGATTTCATACACTCAGATTTTGTACATGGAAATAAGCAAGTAGTAAAACCAAATAAGAATCCAACGCCGAAGCTTCAGAAGATGCCCAAGAAGGCACAGACCACACTTCAGGCAACCGAAAACCTTGTAAGGAATCCATTGGATTCGAGGATGACTCGATCTCAACATGAGGATCCTTCTCATGTATTTTTAGCTTCAGAATCTACGATAACCATGCATTGCTATATGGTTCAATCTAGTGATCCACAGAACTACAATAGGGTTGTAGAAAATCCATTATGGAAAAAAGCCATGCATAAGGAGTATGACTTACTCCTACAGAACCAGACTTGGAATCTAGTTCCACATCCACCAAAAATGAATATTTTCAGGTGCATATGGGTCCACAGGATCAAGAGGTACAAGGCCTGATAGGTTGCCAAAGGACTTCATCAGATCCATAAATATTTCTACATCTTCACGAAGACTTTCAGTGAGCAGAAGTTTCAAAATTTGCGGGATCATTTTGCGGTGAAGAACACAGTTGCCTAGCAACTGTCATTTTCTTCTTTTGATACATTATCTTTTGAGTGGGGGTTTTGTTCCCATGTGGTTTTCCCTTTTTCCTCACTTTTATTCAATGTTCATTAGTTTCATTGTACATGAGTACCTAAAATGGCCTAGTAGCCGGGACTCATTTTTTACTCCATAGTGTTGTTCAGGGGGGGTGTTGGAGAAATTTCTATTTTTGACACACTAATTCAGTGGGAGTTAACTGACTAGTTATATTTTAAACTTTATATTTTTACCATCACTATTATGCATGCATGCATTCCTAAGGAAAGTTGACTGCTTGATTGCTTTTCTTAATTATGGAATGATTTTCCCTATATATGAGTGTGTTCCACTCATTCATTGGATCATATTGATCATGATCTATGTATCAATCATCAACTCATTAGAGTATTGTGAATATATTTTCTCATTCTTCCATATTGAATCTATCTTCCTTTTTGATAAGCTTTGTTTGTACTTTCTTTAACTATATCTCCTATTCAATTTTCCATGAAACACTGATACTATATTGTTACCAGATGTATAATTTGGATCATCATTTTCTATACCATCCATATTGTTTGTCTTCCATAAAATCATCTAACTCTGGATTGTTGTTTTCTTGTGCCTGAACATAACCATCTTCAACATCATCATGGATGTTAATTTCTTCAATGTTCTCTAATCCATCTCTCTCATTTTGTTGGACATCATTGTTTTTCTCAATATCCACTAAGGCATCGTCAAATACATGTCTTAATCTTGGATCACAATGTATGACAAATATCCATTTCAGTTCCAAAATATCTTCATAGAAAAATACCTGCACATGAACGACATACATATATTAGAAATATCTTATAACACTTTTATTTATTAATAAACACATATATTATTGAAAAAAACTATGAATCAATATATTAATGATCACTATTGCTTCTTATTTGAGTTAAAGAAATACCTACTCACAATGAATTGGTAGAACATAAGGCTCCTTATCCTCTAGTAGGAACCTCGATGAATCTATAGAAAACAATCCACTATGGGTATCATGTCTTCATGTCCTCTCAAATGCTTCATACCATATTGTTACACATTATTTTGGTCACCACAATGATCATTGATGGCATCTGTCCATGTTCCCACAAAATGATAAAAAGAGCCTTTCTCCATGAAGAAATAAATTGAATTTCTCTTACTGGAAACCCAATTAAAAGAGATCATCACAGGAAACACTATACACAGGTTGCGATGATTCCTGATTATCACCCCCTACTCTCAATATGGGACGCGATGACTCTACAGGCTGCTCTATAGCCAAGGTGTGACGATGTCAGAAGGCTAAGAAAAGGTTAAGTTTCACAACAGTTATAGAAGGGGATCTTCTAGAAGATGAGGTGGAATTTGTATGGTTGGGATCCTACTCACTTCTCTGATTTGATGGGATCATCCTAATCTCTCTAACCATCTCTCTTTCCCCTATATAAAGAGGGATTTCTCATGGAAAAGGTTAAGCAAGTTAAGCATGAAGCATTAAGAAAGCTATCTAAGGTTGATTGTATGAAGAATTCTGCATTGAGTCATTCTTGAAGGCTTCATTTTAGTTTATCAAGTCATTGTGGAAATTTTTCATTCAAGCTTGGAGCAAGTGTGTGTGTTGGAGAAAAGGGTCATTGAGAGGGGATATTATGACATCAAGGCCTTTGGTTGTAATCTCCACTTTCATTCAATATAATATAGTGATATGTTTCTTTCCCATAAAACCATTCTCATTTTATTGTATGATTCCTTGATCACATGCATAGGTTCTCTTTAAGTATGTTATATTTATTTCACTTTGGTTGTCTTGTGTTCCCTTGCATATTCAATATCACAGGAGCACCGAAGTGGAGCTAGGATGACAATGGAAAGAGGAAGCGATATTTAAACGGTATGTTGCCCATATCTTGTTAAGTAGTAAACTCAATGGTTAGATCTTAGGGAAAGAATCATGTCTAATTATGTTTTGTTCTAGATCTAGGTGGATCTAGGGAGATCTATTTATGTCTGCATTTACCGATAAATCCGATAACACATCTACACTTAAAAATACAACATTTAAAAGAGCAGTAATCCAACTCAATAATTTCTTGGATTCTTCCAACATATTGTAGATTTTGTTCAATAATATTCTTATCTTTTGATCTTTCTCGACTCGATTTATTGAAACCAACCATGATTCCACAATCAAAGGCATGCAAAGGAAAGGCATGGAATTGCATGGCAAGGAAAGGAAATACATGGCATGGCCTGACAAGGAAAGACATGATATGGAAAGGCATGGTATGGAAAGACAAGGCATGGAATGTGAATGCAAGGCATGGTGTGGAGAGGCATGGAAAGGAAAGGCATACCATATGCTAGCAAGTCATGTCATGGCATGGAATGGAATGAAAAGCATTTCATGGAAAGGCATTGAAAGACAAGGGATGAAAAAGGAAAGGCATGGCATGGAATGGAAAGGAAACACAATGCATGGCATGACAAGGGAAGGAAATGCATGTTATGACAAGGTAAGGGATGGCATGGCAAGGCATGCAAAGGCAAGGCATGACATGGCATGACATGGCAAGGAAAGGCATGGAAAGGAAAGGCATGGCATGGCATGGTAAGGAAAGGAAATGCATGGCAAGGAAAGGAAATGCAAGGCATTGCACTGCAAGGCATGGCACTGCAAGGCATGGCACTACAAGGCATGGAAAGCCATGGAATGGCACTGGAAGGAAAGGCAAGGCAATACACCTTAACACCTTTTATTACATTTTTTTCATAATTTTCAACCCTTTAGGGATTGATGTATTGAAATTTTTCTTTGGAAGGATTGACATTTTGATGTGGTCTAGTCGAATGAGTATCGAGAGCATCTTCAAAATTACATATAAACTAGTTAATTCTCAAAGGACCTTTGAAGCATATTAGAATGGGACAAAATGTCCTAGAAAAATATTCATTTGTGAAATATAAGAGAAGAAGATATATAGACCAATTAACTCTCAAAGGATTTTTATAGGAAAAAATAATCATATATATCACAAAATGGAGAGGGTTGGCACTTATGATTATATAATAGAATTTACAATTGATAGTTAAAATGTATAAAAAAAAAATTTACGATCTTTACTAACGTTTATTGGAATTGTTGCATGTTTTACAACATTGGAATGATTTATTATTTGTAACTTATTTGAAATTTTATTATGGTATGTGCACTTTGATATGATGTAATATGATTATAACTTCATTTCATATGTTGTAATATTAGAAATATAACACAAAAATTACATATTGTATGAAATAAATAATAAATTTTCATTTTGAATGTTCTTTTTGCACAACACGGGTCTTCTAGAAGATCTAGTTGATCCTCATGAGATAGATCCATATTATAATGTGTCTGATATAGACACAAAAGATTATGATGATCAGGCAGATGAAGAAGACATTGTCAATGATGACGATGATGACCACATTGATGATGATCAAGATAATGACGATGACCTAGTTGCTGGTAGTAGCCAGTGACATTGATCATATAGACTCCATCATTGATCATTGTTGATATATTGTTATGATGCCTATTTTCATGTTTACTATCATATGTATCATTTTCACCCGCAATACCATATTATTGAGTTTTATCATTTTGACATTTATCATTTTGACTTATATCATTTGGAAATATATCATCTTAACTTGTGTCGACTATTCGCCATGTATCATTCTAACATGTTATTGATATATTGTCATATTTGACTTTCACTTGTTGTAGTTATATATGATGATGCTCTTATCAATATTAAATATATAAGTTGTTTGACATGATACTTATCTAATATTGATATATTTGACTTGTTTTAATTATAGACAATGATCATGTTATATTCATTATCTTGTTATTTTAAATATACTCTATGTTGTAGGTTTTATTTAGATGGATATTTAATAAGTATAATGATGTTGTTAATTTGTGTGGATGTCCAGTTCCCTAAACTATCATATAAAATACTTCAAATGCAATATGACTTACTCTATAATAATATAAGTATTTTAAGATGCATGATATATTTAACTAATTAAATTCAAATAAAACAAGTTAAACTACTAAATGGAAGCTAAAAAGGACAGAACATGTGTTATTAAAATGGAAGAAAAATGTGGCTCTAAAATGGAAGTAAAACTCGACATTAACTTTGAAGCCATACTTGGAGCTATTTCTGGATCTAAGTAGCAAGCTAAATTGGTTGCTTAACAAGAAGAAAAATTGGATGCTAATTAAGAAGCAAATCCCAACACTAAAAGTAAGCAAACCCTGGACCTAAAAAACAAGCAAAACTAGGCACTAAAAAGGAATCAAACTGTTTGCACTCAATTCATCACTTGATGAGCAAATTAAGAGTGCTTACATGCCCAGTTGGGCTCTGCTAGGCATGACAGCTGTGAAGTAAAAGGTTAGAAAGAGAAACAACAGAGTTATAAACAAAAAACAAACTAAAACTAATTAAAACTAAGAGCATATGAAACAATGAAAAATAAATACAAATGGACCAATATCACCAATGTATAAGCTGATCTTATTGATGAAATCCAAAGGCACAAAGAAGAAAGGGGACTTGGGTCCCTTCTTTCTCCAATGGAAGGCTCTTGAGGCCCTCAAAGCTTGCTCTCCTTTACAATGAAAAGATGAAAATATGGGTGAAAGAACTCCAAGATTATTCACTCAAGAGAGGGGTGAATAGCTCTATGAAATGCAGCTTGTAATGTTTATTGCTAAAGAATGGGTCCTTAGCAATCTCAACAGCATAATAGTATGAAGAATTCATTGAGAAAA
>JASDQU011312408.1:0-11445 GCA_032191745.1 Picea mariana
AGGTAGCATTCATGTGTCACTTATCAACTATATATACTCTGCACAACTATAGATATGATCTAACACAATAATGCAAATGATAGCATAACAATGACAGGAATCGAGGCATCAATCACACATACGACAAAAAATATACGTGGTTCACCCTCTCTCTAGGGCTACGTCCACAAAACTATGCTTGTGATATATTAAGATAAAGCTTACAGTTCTAATCTGCGCTCTGGCCAGCAGATCCTCTCTCTTCTTCTCTCTTTCTCTCCCTTTCCTTCACACCCAACTACAGGATCTGATCTTCGCATCCAACTGAAGATCTTACAATACTAGAAGGCTCTTACTCTCAACACTTCTCTCTCTCACAATACAATAATCTCTCAATCAACCACAATCAATATCAATACCCAATGCTACTACTTACTCGACCTAGGTCCTCTTGAGCTCTATTTATACATTACAGTCCCTCTCTAATAGTGTTAGGTCGAAACCTAGGTGTCAAAACCCTAATTACCCAAAACCTTAGGTCAACTTGACCTGTGTTTTTCGGGCTTCACCAGCCTGTATTTCCTTCCTCATCATGTGGTGCTCTAAAGCATCCAATTGTGTCTTTTTCTGCTTGTTGAGTTGTCCACGATCCTTTTCTCTTGTTGATCTTTCACCCTTGATATCCTCATTCAACATATTGTTTTTCCATACTTTGCTCAAGATTTTCTTCTCTTTTGCTTACTTCGACCTAGTGACAGTCACTATGTTTCCCGCACAGTTCTCGTTTTACCTTTTCTTCCTTGATCTTCGGTTCCTTCCATAAGTAAGGACCAACAAGATTCCCAGATCATATTCTCTCTCTCACTTGATGGAATGCAGATATGACCTAGATGACACAACAACCTATCCTGAAGATGGAAATTATTGACAATTGCATTTGCACCCAACATTTGGTAGTTGGTGGTGAAGTTTGGGTCTATCTCATAGAGTTGGGGCCATCCATAGGTCTCATGGCCACAAGATTCTAGCAATGTGGTGAGTGTCAGGACTGGCATCCTACTGGCAATCAACGACGCGATTGGTGCTTCCTGTTTTATACTTGATGTTGAGGTGGAATTTTTGCAAGTATGTGGACCACTTTTGATGGTGTTCATTCTGCAATTTTCCTTGTGTCTGCATCATCTGCAGTGGCTTATGATTAGTGTGGATCAATTTTGGCCCTTGGGTATGGAATCAAGTGAATATCAAGGAAGAAAAGAGTAATTTTCTACTAAGAAAAAGAGTAGAAAAGTCAGAGCGAAGTTTGGACAAGCTAGTCGTTGGATGAGGAGATCAAGGATGACAGATCAATAAGGGAGATGGATCGAGGACAACTCAGAAAGTGGGGAAAGCCACCATTACCAAGGTGCAGAAAGAAAGGAGAGACACACTGGATAAGCGTGAGAAAAGTGGGTCAAGTTGACCTAGGGCTTTAGACACCTAGGGTTTTGGTAATTATGGTTTTGACACCTAGGTTTTGACCTAAGGCTATCGGTGAGGGACTATAATGTATAAATAGAGGTTGAGAGGACCTAGGTCAGAGTGGTACTATTGTTGGGCATTGATATTGATTATTGTTGATTGATAGATTATTTTACTATGAGAGAGGTAGTGTTGAGAGCGAGAGCTTCTTGGTATTGTAAGATCTTTAGCTGGGTGTGAGGATCAAGTCCTACAATTGGGTGTGTAGGATGATAGAGGAAGAGAGAAGAAGAGAGAAGATTTGCTGGCTAAGAGCGCAGATCAGAAATGTAGGCTTTATCTTAATATATTATCAGCACAGTTCTGTGGACATGGCCCTAGAGAGAGGGTGAACCACGTATACCTTGTGTTGTGTGTGTGATTAATGCTTTGATATCTGTTGTTGTTATATGGTTAATTGCATTACTTTGTTAGATTAGATCCATAACTATGCAGGATAGATCTAGCTTGATAAGTGTTGATGCATCTGGAGTTGTTGTTGTACTTGATCCACTTGACATTCCTTTGGTTGTAGATATCTTTGTCCTACAACCCCCTCATAGTTGCTTCGGGTGAGACTGCATCTGCTTCGCAGGTGTTTCCGAAGGGCCAGTAGCTAGGGCTTGTTGGTGTGCTCTTGGAGTGAAACTTGGGTCTGCCCCTATGCCAACAAATGGTTTCGTTGCTGGGACAAGAATCTTTGTGAGGGAATGTCAAGGTGGTTCCCATCAAAGACAGATATTTAAAAGTGGATAGAAGATCAGGAGAGGGACTTCTCTGAAGCCCAAAACAAGAACCCTAAACTGAGTATTGAAGATTGGCTACAAAGATACATTTTCACCGTCATTCACGAGATTTTCTTTGGAGGAATCCATCATAAGCTACATGAGTGGTTGGCTAGATTAGATGATACATAGTTTGAGATAATAACTAGACCTCCTGTGGCTTGGACATTGGTGTTGATCCAGAGGGTTAAGAGAGTTGATAACGCTGTATCCAGAGCCATAGATCATTAGTTTGATAGTAACATTGGAGGGTATGTCACCGAATTTTCTGTTGACAGAGAAAAATCGTATAGCCAAGCCGAGAGATATTTTTTCAAAGGACCCAAAGGGAAATTTTTGCATTTTCTAAAGTTAAGAATCAAGATGCTCTTGCATGAAAACCAAATCTTGAAGATACACTAGATTGACTGGACCTGAAAAGGATAATGTTCAAAAACTTGGACAGTGATAGTGACACAAAATCTGGACATACACGCAGTGGAAGAGTATTCAGAGGGGTTCACCTTGAGAACCTATTTAAGAAAAACTATGAAGAAGAGGGTTTCTATAGTGGGGAAGAGGTAGATTTGACAGACAAAGAACATTCAAAACCCACCAGAACAGAAGAAGGGGAAGCTGAAGAACTTTTCCAAAGCGAGCCAAAAACCTTTGGAACTGTGCAAACTACTGAAGTAAGTAATAAAGACCCCCCTGTTGTTTTAGAAAAATTAAACCATCATAATATTCAGAATCACTAGAGTCTGCAGCATACCATTACAAGCAGTTCAGTGTCTACTCAGACAAGAAACCTAGGAAGCTCAATGGTAGATGAGATGAGCCTCCCTATCTTTAGAGGAGATGGATCTGAAGATCCTGATCAACACTAGTTCCTATGTGAGGCCGTATGGAACATTAAAAACATTACCAATGAAGCTGTTAAAAGAAACCAGTTTAGCACCACACTGAGGGATCGCGTGTTAAGATGGTACATGAAGCTTGTCCAAGGACTTGGCAGCCTAAGCCACTGAATGAGATCAAGAACACGTTGGTTGCATAGTTTAAGAAACCTAAGTCAAAGTCACAATGTATCACAGAACTAAAGGAGATCAAGAAAAAGGTCTTCAAACCTGTTTGGGAGTTTGATCAAAGATTCAAAACCTTAACTGGAAGATTGACTTTTAAGATCCCCGATGAAAAGAACAAGGAATATTTCATCGTTTCCCTTCTACTACATATTAGCATTCCCTTGATGTAGCAGAAGATTTCATCGCAGGAAGAAGCTTTGGAGATCGCCATGAATCTTGAATCAACACCTATTGGAGAATCTAGCTCAGGCATGAGTCTGATCCTGAGCCAGCCGACTAGTTTGTCTCTGTAGGTCGAGGATATGAAGAAGGACAAGGGGAAGGACAAAAGAGAATATATCTGGTATGTAAGATGCATATCCAAAGGTCATGATAAGGAACGCTATCCCTTTCTTCATGAATATTTAGCCTCAGGATCACGAAGCCCCTTGAAGCAAGTTAACCTACCCTGGTGCGAAGTATGTAGAAACCGACATCGCCATGGTGAGTGCTACTATATGCAGAAGTATGTTAAAATACCCACAAACTTGTATTGCACATTCTGTAAGTCCGTAGGGCATGATGATAGAGATTGTAGGCCCTTTGACCTGATTCATAAAATATCAAGAGACATATACAAGATCCAAGGTGAAGTGCACCAAGAAGGAAACAATGCAAAGTACAATTCTCCAGGAAGAGGAACTTTCAATCCTCGTGGTGGATACAGAGGATGAGGACAAGGAGGAGGTATGGGTCAAGGACAAGGAGGATGTATGGATCAAGGCTGAGGACAAATAATATGTTACAACTGTGCGCAGCCAGGACATCTAGCGAGGGACTATCAAAACCCTTGTACCACCTATAGTTATTGTAACTCCTTCGAGCATGTTATTGAAGACTGCCCTATGTTGCTAGCCAAGCTTTAGGAAAGACGAAGACCCTAGCAAAACCATCAAGTACAACTGATAAATGTTGAGCCTCACAGAACAGACCCTAGAGTCATTGTTATTACTTGAGAAGGCGCTGCTATAAGAGAGGACAGAACAATCCAAAGAAAGATCGCAGAAGATTCAGGTATCAGGAAAGTTGTAGAGAAGACTCAAGATTTTTATGCAAATAAAGAAAGACAAATATTCGAGGAAGCAAGACAAGAATTCAAGAGAAACCAAGGGTCCTCATCAAAAACACGACCAGAAATAAAAGATTATGGAATGCCTCAGTCATTTGACCAGTCGACTGTGCATAAAGAAAGAAAAGAGGTAAGTAAACTCATCGAATTTTTGTACACTTGTCTTAAGTTAATTCAGGATGGGAATGTTGTGCAAGAAATACAGAATTTAATCAAGCAGTATGAGCTAGGGAAGATAGACCCCTTACAAAATAAGGAATTATACCAAATTGGAAAGAAGATAAGAACAAATAAAGAATTACATCTGAATGCTCAAATAAGAGAATATGATATAGACTATGTGGTCCTCGACTTAGGATCGGAGGTCAATGTCATGACGAAGCAAACTTGGGCACTGATGGGAAAACCCAAGCTGATATATTCCCCTATCAAAATTTGCATGGATAATCAGCAAGTTGTCATCCCATTTGGATGATTGGAGCATGTCCTTGTCAACATCGACGAAGTTAGAACCTTTGCAGATTTTGAGGTAATTGAAATTATTGATGATAGCTGCCCTTACCCTGCATTGATTGGAATTGATTGGGCCTTGAATAACTCTACTGTTGTTGATTTGAAGAAAAGACATATGACCTTTGAAAGAGATGGCCTTAGGGTCATTTCACCCTTAGATCTAGATGAGGGTCAACATTACACAGAGCCCATCAGAGAAGAGGACCATGCATACGAATTGGAAAACATATACAAACTAACATCCAGACATCAGGATTATATCAATCCTATAGCCGATGGGAATCTAAGCTAGTGATATGACAACGCGTGTTCATCAAACTCGAAAGAAGTGCTAGAGAACTGGCAGAACCAGAGGTATGAAATCTCTACCAGAAGATGTGCTAGATTAACCAGAGAAGTTCACTGGATAGACATAACAGTGAGTAAGTTACCCACACTTGATGGCCTAAACCCCCTAGAAACCTTCCTTTCAGATTTTGAAACAAGTGTACCAACACAATAGTGATTGTTAGAAATGGATGAGGCCCTGAAAGATACACCAGAAAGATGGTGGGGGGCACACAAAAGAAACATCATAAACTGGACACAATGTCGAACCTTGATGACAACACGGGTTTCAGCACAAGCAGTAAACTGCGAAGTAAGGTATACTAGTCGAAGCTGCCCAAAGGACCATGTGCAAAGCTGTGAAGAGGTCTGGAGAAATATTCATTGAGAACAATGGGTGCACAGATTCATTAACACGCTAGATACGACCCCTATCAACTGGTACCTTCAAGCGGAACTTCGCCTCATCACCACAAATTGGGAAGGTATGATTCAAAAATTTTTTACCACCATTTTATTTGAAAGTGAATATCCTTTAGTAGAAAAAGAACTACAGATTGTGAGGCATAAGGTATTCAAAGAGGCATCTAGCCTCCCTATGGAACAAGAGGAGGATGAATGGACTGCACCTCTCCAAAAATTGCAGACTTGCTATAACATCAATGTCGATGACGACGATGACCTGAGGATGGTCAACATCACGGAGACAGAATGCCAAAGAGATGTGGAGGGACCAGGAGTTGAAATACCATTCATTGGACAACCAATCAAGATCATAAAGGTCAATATTGGAACAGAGGAGACACCAAATCTTGCCAATGTCGGAGATTGTTGGGATGTTGCTACCATTGACAAGATTACAGAATTATTGCACAAATATCAGGACTTATTTCCAAACAAGTTCACTGATATGAAGGGAATCAAAGGACTTATGGGAGAGATGAGAATACCTTTGAAACTAGATGTGAAGCCATTCAACAAAAGACCCTACAAATTGAATCTGAAATACAAGGAAAAAGTGAAGATTGAGCTCGACAGAATGATGGAAGCAGGGATTATTGAACTTGTCGAAGAATCAAAATGGATCAGCTCTATGGTGGTACAATACAAGAAGATAGGAGAAATCAGAATATGTGTGGACCTCAAGAAATTGAATGATGCCTATCTGTATGACCCTTTCCCTACACCATTCACTAATGAAGTATTAGGCAACGTGGGAGGCCAAGAGGTATATTCTTTTACAGATGGTTTTCAGGATACCATCAGATATAGATTGCCAAGGAGGACTGCCATAAGACCAATTTTTCCATGGAATGGGGATCCTTTCAATACACAGTAATGCCATTTGGACTGAAAAATGCCCCAGCCATCTTTTCCAGGGTGGTGGTTGAAGCGTTCAAAGAATTTTTGCATAAATTTTTATAAGCATATTTTGATTACTGGACTGTATTTAGTTTGTTGAAAAACCATATTGAATGTCTAATTCTAATGTTGGATAAATGCAGGGAGTGAAAAATTTCTTTAAATATGAAGAAGTGCATATTATTCTCACCATTTGGAGTATTATTAGGCCATATTGTATGCAAGCAGGCATTGCTGGTTGATCCATCTAAAATTGCAATTATAGTTGATTTTCCACCTCCTACTTCAGTTAAACAACTACACATTGTGCTAGGACACACTTGCTATTACAGGAAATTCATTAAAGGCTATGCCCAAGTTACAACACCAATGGAGAAGCTACTAAAGAAGGACTGCCAGTTTGGGTGGACAGATGAATGCCAGCAAAGCTTCAACACACTGAAACAAAAGATGGTCACTGCGCGCATTCTGCTTTTTCCAGATTGGAGAAAGGAGTTTCATGTGCAATTTGATGCATCTTCTATTGCACTAGCAGCGGTACTGGCACAGTCAAGAACAAGAGGCCTTGATCACCCATTAGCCTTTGCTAGTAGGAAGCTATCCACAACATAAGTTAACTACAGCACCACAAAGAGAGAAGGATTGGCCATGGTATATGCACTACAAAAATTCTGCCACTACTTATTGGGAGGACACTTTAAAATTTTCATAGATCACTCCACGCTAAAATACCTAGTCAATAAACCAGTGTTGGGGGGAAGATATGCAGATGGCTCATGTTGTTTCAGGAATATGGTTTTGAAATCATAGTTAAGCCAGGAAGAATGAACAAGGGCCCTGACCACTTGTCAAGGTTAGAACATGGAGAAGAACCCACCAGTTTGGAGGATACACTACCAGATGCACAACTTCTCGTCATTAGAAAGATTGATGACCACTTCGTAGACATCGCCCAGTTCCTGACAATAGGGATAGCACCTAGTGAGTATACAAATCCCCAGAAGAAACAGCTTGTGGTGCGTGCTGCAGACTTTTCACTGATAGCTGGTCAACTATACAAGATGAGACCTGATGAGATACTACGAAGATGTGTTATGGAGGCAGAGCGCCTATTGATCCTCGCAAAATCTCATGAAGGCATCGCAGAGGCCAACCCTGCATAATGTCCCGAAGATATGAAATTCCATTAGCACCGCAGATGACCCTACAAGAATTTGAAAAATGGGCCATTGACTTCATGGGACCTATAAACCCACCAGGAAAGCGCACAAGATCAAGGTACATCATTACTGTGACTAAATACTTAACCATATGGGCTGAAGCAAGAGAAGTCAAGGACCGTAGTGCAACTATAGCACTCGCTTGATATTTGATGACATAATAACCAGATTTGGATGCCCTAAGACCCTTATGAGTGATTACGGCACCCATTTCATCAATAAGATAGTGGAAGTACTGAATGAAGAATGTGCAATTCACCATCAGAAGAGTACACCTTACCATACACAAGTAAATGGAATGGTTGAAGCATTCAACAAGATCTTGGATACAACATTGATGAAGGTTTGCAGTGTGAATAGGGACGACTGGGATTTAAGAGTACCAACAGTACTTTGGGCTTATAGAACCACTTGCAAGAAATTAACAATGCAGACCCCTTTCAAGTTGGTTTATGACCTTGAAGCTATTGTCCCGATGGAATACTTGGTACCAAGCTTAAGAATTGTTTGATTTACAGACATGGATGATATTGGCACTATCCACGAGAGGTTATCATAGTTGGTTGAATTGGAGGAAGACTGATTCATTGTAGGATTCCACCAGCAGGTTCAAAAAGAACGAGAGAAGGCATATCATGACAGGCACATCAAGAAGAAGACAATCAAGCAAGGTGACTTAGTACTGGTATATGACAGTAAGTTCATAAGACACCCAGGGAAGTTTAGGATGCATTGGCTCAGACCATATGAGATCACCTATGTTACAGATGGAGGATATGAAGAACTGCAAACATTGAAGGGAGAATGGAAGGAAGGATTGGTGAACGAGAGTCAGTTGAAGCTGTACTACGAAAACCAGTTGCATCGCAGCTCTCAGTAAAAACAAAAGGAGAAGGTTCTAGGTACCAGGTGCAGTTGAAACTGGGTACTGGACACAGAAAAGTTCACAAGGGAAGAGAAGCGGTACAAAGCAAAAAGAAAAGACTACACTATGCAGTCCAAAGTCGAAGTAAAATAGAAAGATCAGATCTGAAGTGACTCGGGATGAGTCACAGGTGAGTGTTGGGGGCATGTTGGCCCTTGGGTATGGAAGAAAGTGAATATCGAGGAAGAAAATGTCAAATGAAAAATGCGCAGAAGACACAATGACTGTCACTAGGTTGAAGTAAGAAAAATAGCAGAAAAGCCAGAGCGAAGTGCGGAAAAGCTAGTCGTTGGATGAGGAGATCAAGGATGACATATCAACAAGGGAGATGGATCAAGGACAACTCAGAAAGTGGGGAAAGGCACTGTTACCACCATGCAGAAAGAAAGGAGAGATAGGCTGGCAAAGCCCGAGAAAAGTGGGTCAAGTTGACCTAGGGTTTTAGACACCTAGGGTTTTGGTAATTATGGTTTTAACACCTAGGTTTCGACCTAAGGTTGTCGGTGAGGGACTATAATGTATAAATAGAGGTTGAGAGGACCTAGGACAGAGGAGTACTATTGTTGGGCATTGATATTGATTATTGTTGATTAAGAGATTATTGTACTATGAGAGAGGTAGTGCTGAGAGTGAGAGCTTTCTCGTATTGTAATATCTTCAGCTGGGTGCGAGTATCAAGTCCTAGAGCTGGGTGCACAGGATGGTAGAGAAAGAGAGAAGAAGAGAGAAGATCTACTGGCTAAGAGCATAGATCAGAACTGTATCCTTTATCTTAATATATTATAAGCGCAGTTTCGTGGATGTAGCCCTAGAGAGAGGGTGAACCACATATACCTTGTGTTGTGTGTTATATTAATGCTTTGAGCTCTGTTGTTTTT
Source organism: Picea mariana (assembly GCA_032191745.1). Classification (NCBI taxonomy): domain Eukaryota; kingdom Viridiplantae; phylum Streptophyta; class Pinopsida; order Pinales; family Pinaceae; genus Picea; species Picea mariana. Next base: position 9,662 of record JASDQU011312408.1, read on the forward strand.
ATATGGTTAATTGCATTACTATGTTAGATCAGATCTATAACTGTGAAGGATAGATCTATCTGGATAAGTGTTGATGAATCTGGAGTTGTTGTTGTACTTGATCCACTTGACATTCCTTTGGTTGTAGACATATTTGTCCTACAACCCCCTCATAGTTGCTTCGGGTGAGATCGCATCTGCTTCACAGGTGTTGCCGAAAGGACCAGTAGCTAGGGCTTGTTGGTGCACTCTTGGAGTGAACCTTGGGTCTTCCCCTGTGCCAACAATGAATGTCTCCCTCCCAAGAATGTAATGTCTCCACTGGCTCCAGGCTTGGACAATGGAGTACATTTGTTTGTCGTAAGTAGGGTACTTACAAACAACATCTGATAGTGTATCACTATGATATGCCAAGGGGTGGCCTTGCTGAGTAAGAACGACACCCACAACATAGTCTGAAGCTCTCTTGATCTCAAAGGGATGTTGCAGGTCTGGTAGTGAAAGTACTAGGGTTGATCACAAGTGTTACTTCAAATCATTGAATGCTTATTTTTGGGACTGGCCCCACGAAAATTTATCCTTACCACCACCCCTAGTTATTTGGCTAAGGGCCCATACAATATGGGAGACTCCCAACACAAACCTACGGTAGAAATTGGCAAGGACCAAGAAGCTCCAAATCTCAGTGAGTGTGGTTGGGGCTAGCCAGTCACGGATGACTTGGATCTTGGATGGATCCACTTGTATGCCATGTTGATCAATGATGTAACCTAGTTAATGGATCCTGTCCATGCTGAAGGAGCATTTTTCCAAGTTGGCATATAGCTTGTGCTATTGCAGGGTATGCAGAACCTACTGAATATGCTGCAAGTGTTCTCCCCAAGTCTTGTTGTAAATGAGAATGTCATCTAGATACACCACTACAAAAGTATTGGTGAATGGTCACAGGATATCATCCAATATCCTCATGAAAGTGGCCAGATCATTTGTCAAACTAAAGGGAATGAAAAACCATTCAAAAAGGCCTTCCTTTGACTTGAAGGCGGTCTTCCATACATATGTCTTTTCTATCGATACCTAGTGGTAGCCAGACTTCATATCAATTTTACTAAACTACTTATCCCCCGTGAGTTTATCAAGGAGGTCATCGATTCAAGGAATCGGGTACTGATTTTATTCAAAGCCTGGTAATCAATGCAAATTCGCCAAGTTCCATCTTTCTTCTATACCAACACGATTGGGCTCCTGCAAGGTGATTAGAAAGGATGGATGTGCCCCTTGTGGAGAAGTTATTGGATTTGTAGCTTGATCTCCTCATTCTCTAACAAAGAGTGATGATAGACTAGCCCATTGGGAAGCGGTGCATCGATGGTCAGATCGATGGGGTGCTTGACTTGACAGTGCATACGTACCCTGGTAGGTGAGGAGAATATATCTGAGTATTCTTCCACGACCTTATCTAATTTCTTCTGCTGTGTGGAAAGGTCGACCACATAGAACCTAGATGTGGTTGTTATCTTTCTCTCATTCTGAGAAAGAATCACGAAGAAGACAAAATTCCCCGTCTGAGAGATGACTTTCCTTCATTTGTTAGCAGAGATCAAGGAAATAACACTAGGTGGGACTTCCTCGGGTATCCTATACAATTTCATGTTAAAAGTAATAATAGTACTATGAGGCCTAGACTCATATACAACATGAATTTTCCATAAATAAGGTTGGCCCAAAAGAACATCACAAAATTCGAGAGGAGCAACATCACACAATACCTCGTCTTTGAAGGGCTTGATGTCGTATGACAGTCG